>JZKD02S1669864.1:244765-282171 GCA_000966675.3 Picea glauca
TCGCCTCCACCTTAAGAGGATCGACCATGATCCCTATTGTTGATACGATGAAACCTAAAAAACGTCCTGATGTTATGCAGAAGCTGCACTTGTTTGGATTCAAGCAAATCCTAAAGTAGCGACAGCGTTTGAAGATTAGTCTAAGGTGCGTGGGATGATCCGTTCGCTTGTGAGAGCGTGATGCTAAATCATCTAGATAGGCCTTGACTATATGTTTGAGGTCATGAAAAGAAAAAGACATGGCACGCTGGAATGTGGCTTCAGCATTTTTAAGGCCAAAAGGCATCTTACGATATGTGAATGTACCCCATGGACAAATGAATGTTGTTTTGTGTTGGTCCTCAGATTTGATCTGGATTTGACTATATCCTGAAAAACCATCCATGAACGAAAAGGCTTCACAACCGGCACATTCATCAATGATCTGGTCAATGAATGGTGTTGGAAAATTATCTTTGGAACATGCCTTGTTCAAATCACGGAAATCGATACATACATGAATCGTGCCTTGTTTTTTATTGACCGGCACAGGGTTTGACACCCATTTAGTCAAATGAATAGGATAAATGAAACCTGCCTTGAGAAATTTCTCAACCTCAATCTTGATGGCTACTTCTTTCTTAGGATTGACTGGACGAAGTTTTTTTCAAACAGGCTTGGCATCAGGATACATTGTGATTTCATGTTCAACTATTTTCAGATCTATACCTAGCATTTCCTCATAAGACCAGGCAAAAATGTCGCGGAATTATTTGAAAAGATCTGTGTAAATTTGAATCTCTTCGAGAGAACAATCTTCTCCGACAAAGACATTCTCCATGACGCCAAGGTTTCGGGAGATGTTGATGGGTATAGTTTCAGTGATAGTTGCCATATTTCCCTCAGCATAAATTTCCTGTGTAGCTAAGAGATTAATAGGACATGGTTGATCTCCCGTCATGGTAACGGTGAATTCTCCTGTTTCGATTTGGCTTAACTCTAAGAGGAAATATGATCTGTGATGAAGATCTTCCAAAGGTTTTTCCGGACTCATCATTGCTTCGATTACTGCTTCGTCAGAAGGAAAGACTAAGTCTAACGAATGGACGTTAGTGAGAGAACCCTGAGCCCAAATAGGCTCTAGAATTGGATCTAACTCTTGTGCAGGAGTCAGATCAGGGTTAGATGAAGCTTGTTGGACTAAAGAGTATGCTACCTCAGCGGCAGACAAGGGCATGGACATACCGGGGTGCCCTGTCTCATCCATCGTGGTTGATGGGGAAGGAAGAATCTAAGGATCCTCAAAGTAAGTCGTGCGGAACGACAAAACTTGAAAAATCTCAACCTTATGGTGATTAGATATAAATTTGGCATCATCGTGAGGAGGTGGGTAATCGAAGGTACCCATCAAGGACGGGCACAAACCAACTCCTACGTTAACGACACCTGGTTGAGGATTATCAATCATGGGGACCATGGATGCAACCAAAGCTGGGTCAGGCCTGGAGAAAGACAGTTGATCAATGGTCACTATCCGGCCCTCGTGTGGAAACAACAAGACTCAGAAAATCGTAGCAACCACAGCTTGCATAGCATAAGTCCAACTCCATCCTAACAAGAGGTTATAGTCGAGCGGAGCATCGACTACCTCTACTTCGACACACATGGTCTTCCCTCCTAACTACACATGGAAAGAAGGAATGATGCCATGTGGTCGGAAATAATGACCGTCGAAAGTAGTGAGAAGAGTAGGTGAAGGAGACAAAGCGGGTTGGCCAATGGCCTTCCAACATGCTAACGACATAACACATGTCGATTCACCCTCGTCGACCACCGTGCAAAAGATATTCCGTGTAAAAGTTTTCGTGGGATGAGCCACTACTATCTGAAACACTACGTGGTAAGGCAGACGAGGCTTCAAGTCGGTTGTATATAACATGATGGTACCTGAATTACAAGTCTCAGTAGAGCCCAAAGCGGTTAACAAGGCTTTCTTCTGAGTAGGGCATCTTTGGAGGACCTCCAAAGCAGACATCGCACAATGGGTTTGTGATAAATCCTCCACCACAGAGTAATTTTGGGTGGCCCTTGCGTTTGGGTTGTGAGAAGCTTTTTTAAATGCACCCTTTGGAATGTGAGTCATTGTTTCTCCCAATGTCTTCTCGATCTGTAGAGGAAGAGATGGGAGATTAGCCTCTTTACCCTTCTCAGAAGCGCTTGGTTTACTATATTTGTGCGCTCTATTCATTATGAAAGCATCACCCCTAACCATATATATGTTCATGGATGAGGGATTGTTTGGAGGAGGGAAGGTTTCTTGGTTGCCCCCTTCTGTGCTTGTAGAGGCTTGAGTTAAATTTTTCCCATGTTGAAAGGGATTAGTCAACACTGCTTGTTGTTACTGTGTGACAAACTTCTGGGCCTCTGCAAGTTGAGGACAAAGATGGGTCGGGTGGTCTTCCGCACACAAGTTGCACGGATACCTCGCCTTCCATTTTTCTGTGGTGTCCTCACCAGCATTATCAGTGGGTTTTTTATCCCCCTTACCCTTCTTTTGTTGTTTTTTATTCCCTTCAGGTTGTTGGGTGGCCTTTGGGTTAGTCGACTGCACGGAGTGTACTTTCGACGTTTGGGTAGGGGGAGCAGCCAAAGTAGTAGTCTGGTTGGTCGTTGTGTGTTGTATGGATAACTGTTGCAACTATTTTTTCAATTGCTTAATGGGCTTGGTTTGTGTTGAACCAACAATACCATCAGCATGTGGTCCAGCTCTCTGTCTAGTTTTATCCAGTATCGAACATGGCGCATCTGGAAAGATGTTGTATAATAAACCAAACTAAGAATAGATGATCTCAAACTGTTGAGCCCTCATGATGGAATCTTCTTCGGAGAAAAATCTGAAAGTCGCGATGTCTTTCGATAAATGTGGGACCAAATACTTAAGGAACCACTCAAGCAGGAATGTTGGTGGGACTGGTACTTTGATTAGACTCTTTCGGCGTCTCCATTCTCAGATATGATCAGAGATATGGTCCGTTGTTGTCTTTTCAAAATTGGCAAGCAGCTCTATGCCAGCATCGTATCTCACGGGTAACTGGAAATGGTTAAGGAAGGCCATCGCCAGTTTGCCAAAAGAAGAGTATCTTGAGCGGTCGAGCTCGATGTACCATTTCACAGCACTCCCGATAAGAGTACATTGAAACAATCGCAATTGTATGGAGTCATCTTTCAATGAGTTAGATGAACACCAAAGATGATAAGTAGTCACATGATCACCTAGATATTCATTAGGCTTGGCCTCTAACTTTGGAATGTCTGAAGGCAACTTCGTTGGCATAGGAGGCCAATGTGGATCGTGACAAATAGGATCATTTAACAACCTTGTCAAATCTGGCAAGTGTAAAGTTGCCAAGAATGGTAGTTTGGGTTGTTGTTGATAACCTGGGAAAAAGGGTCCTAGAGTTTGACTGGCACTAGGTTTCTAGGAAAAGTGTGGCTTCTAGCCTGGATTCTGGTAGAAACCGTGGCCTTGACCAGCGTAAGGATTTTTCATCTGTGGAGACATCATCGGTTGATTTCCCATAAAGGACATAGTGTGCTGGGCATTCATCGTGTTTGAAGGACTTTGGGAAGGATTACCCTATGTTGGTCCTGATGGGAGAGGCATAGTAGTCTGGCCAGGGTTCCATTGATTGTGGAAAGAATTACCCCTGAACGTCATTCCAGAGGAGGGAACGGATCCTTGTTCTGAGTTCCAAGGTCCTGCTATATGTGCCCCCTGCACAAGAATAGTACCCTGCACAGGAGTGGATTGTCCAAAAATGGGATTTCCACCAAATGAGAAAGCAGTTGATGAGAAAGTATTGTTACTAAATGTCCCGTTCCAAAAAAACGGTGTCGAACCTACCAGCATATTATGCGTAGGTGTTCCTTGACTCCCTGCTCCAAATAAACTAGTGTGTGTAGGCTGCCCGGACGGACTGTTGATGCGGACCACCAAGCGAAGGGGACGAAGGAGGGATATGACCTTTTGCATAAGGAAAAGCATTCAAAGGGACAAGAGTGCCCCCAAGTTGACCTTGCAGAGGAGCGTTAGAGATCCCTGCCCCCAGACCCAAAGTCTGTAAAGTGGAGTATGTTAGTGCAGGACTTGTACCCGAACTAGGCATACCGTATGAGAATGGAGGGTCTGTCGCACTAGGTGTGAACGGGGTTATGGCCGCTGACATAGACGGGTTTGGTCCACTGTGCGACGTAGTTGGGGCTGAGACCATGGTGGCTTGGACCGACGATGGTAAGTTAGGAGATGATTCTCTTGTGGCAGCAACTGTGGTGGGAATTGAAGAATTCCCAGAAGAAGTAATAGTGTTTGTTTCCATAGCTGTGTGAGGCACTGTCTGGCGTTCATGAAATTGGATTGGTACAATAAACGGTGTCCAGATATTAGTGTTTGGGGTTTCAACCGAGCCAATATTGGTGGTTGATTCTTCCAGGATTTGTTCGGGCACAAAGGTTTGTAACCCAGTTGCTTTGAAAGACCCTTGTTGGTCTAGATTTCTCCTTAATGGTGGCAGGGGTGGCTCCAGTGTAACCGGTGGCAAGCCCAGAAGCCTTCGTGACCGACGGAGATCTGGATCCTCCACTGTGTGAGAATATCCAAGACATTCTAAGGTATTCTACACGTTCAAAAGTAACACACACTAAAAAGAAGCCCCTGAGAGATAAGACAAGCAATCACTAAACTATTTGGAAGAATAGTTACAACAACCAACACTAGAGCAACTTATCGGTGCAAGTGCAACTCGAATACGGAAGCACCCTCCGGGTATACTCTAAAAAGAGTGGCCCGATGTATGTCCTAGGTACTGTGGTATACCCCTGCAGTCACCCTTATATGTCCCTAAAAAGATTGGTAACTAGGTTGCCAGCACACGAACAGTCACCAGGCGGGTACATTCGAAAGTCGGGTAGACCACAATGAGTAGGGTATCAAGCCCGAAACCTGTCAAGGGTATCGAGAGAAAATGGTCTGGAAGACAAATGAGGACCTCGAATGGATTTGAGACCCACGAAGCCCCATGGAAAATTCAAATGACGGAATCCCAAAACAAGCCCTCGATATGTGTTCTCCACTATGATTGGTCCGACTTTGGAGGGGTTATCTCTGCTACCTTTCTGCACACGACCTCATGTTTATCCCCTATGTTAGAGGAGGGTCCCGGATAAATTCCATGAAACTAGACTTAGACACTCCCTACCTCAGACTCTAATGTTTGGTTTTGAGTGGCCTTGAAGAGTTTCCTCTCCAACCTAATTCAAGGCCCTAATCCTGAACTAGTTTGTGAACCCTACAAACATAAAAGTCTAGTAGATTTTAAGATTAGCGTTGCTTTTAAAGTTTTTTCTTACGTCAAGGGGTATGAAGGTGAAATTGATGATGTGTAAAGACGAAATCAAAAGTGAATGAAAACGCTGGAAACAAAAGACTTTTACTAAATGCAAAATTTCAACAACTTTTCACAAAGAAAGATTTTTTTTTTTTTTTTTTCCTAAGATTTTATACAGCAAACTCAAAGGGATTTCTCTTGACTACGAGCTACTTATGATCTAAGTGCACTGCAAAAAACTTACGAAATAATAGACTTTTCCCTAGCTAATGATGCAGAACCACACCTTTCAACCAAAGAAGAAAATGAAAAGAGATTTTTTTTATTTAAGTGCTAATAAAGAAACAAAGGGAAAATACCGACAAGCAAAAAAAACCAAGAAGACAAATTATGGCTTAAAGCGCAGATCGCAAAGAATCAGAGTAAAGAATCACACAATGGCAAAAAAAAAAAGCAAAGACTCTCATGCTTGTCTAAAAACCAAAAAGAATTTTTTTTTTTTTTGTCAACTATCAATTGAGAAAAAGCAGGGTAAGGGTAAGATGACCTAATCTACTGACTGTTCAAACCTAGACTCAAACACCTGAGAGGAATACTTCTTATCAAAGGAGGGGATGACTGCCCCACCTTGAACAAAAAGTAGCCTGTCAAGCACACGACTGTCAATAAAATAGCACGCGCGCTGAGAAGAGACGGGAAGCGTGTACACGCGGGCTGACCTTGTACAGGCCGTGTGTATGTCTAAATTCTAAGAAAAAAAAATGAAAACAAGCAGTCCAGACCAGGAAGAGGCCTCTGGTATTGATAACCAGGGTCCCTTGAAGGCTTGGATGCTCTTTCTAACAGAAAAGACAAATAATGAAAGGAATAATAAGGCAAAAAAAGAAATTTGAGATAGGACTGTGAACCAGCAAGACTCAGACAGGATTCCAGAAAACCCCCTGAGAATGTATAATTCTGACATGAAAGAGGAGGACTACCTCTAAAGTTATTTGAACTCCTACACTCTACTGCTATCTCTACAGCTAGCTTTCACACGTGGGTTGTAAGAGGATAGGGCACGGGTACACGCGTGCAGGCCTTCTGTAGGCCACATGTACCTCTGTGTGTCCCGAAAACTACAGTCAAACAAAAGTCAGGGAAAGCTGGTATGGAAAACCAGACTCCCTACTAGCTCAGACCTTACAGAAATAGACAGGCAAAGAAAAAACAGAAAACCTAATCTTTAAACTACCCAAAAACTTAAATAAATCCAGGAACCCTAAAGAGTATTCTCCCCAGTATGGTCGCCAATTCTATTGTTGGGAAAAACACCCTACGGACTAGCAAACTAGGGTCAGACTTGCATGTAGATTTTGACCGAAAAGAAACTACCTTTTTACCTACAACCCAAGATTTAAACCCCTCTTTCATAGTAAATGCATGGAAAAGGACCACCAACCTTATTACCGACGTTCGATGTAGATCCTCCGTTGCGCTTTGATCACTTGCTTGCGCTGCTCCTTCCACAGATGACCTGCACTCAAGACAAACAACAACTATGCATGCATGCTACTTCTATACTCAAGGGTTAGAAATCAAGCATAAATTAATCAAACCATAGACAATTCATGCATTGGGACGGAAAAAGTATTATTTTATTACTGAAAGTGAATCAACTTACAACAAAGCTGAGACCGGCCATCGCTCCTTGAACCTGATCCTGGGCTCCTCTTCTTCTATCCTTCAACCGCTTTGCGTTAAATCTCCTTTGGCATGAGGAAAGTCTAAAGGGTTGGGACAATGGATTACATAAATGGGCAGAGTTTCTTCGCTATATTTTTTCCTCATCCTAATGGTACCCCTACCCCTTCTTTTATAGGCTAGAAGGAGCTAGGGTTTTTTATGAACCCTCGGCCATGCATGGCCGAGAGTTTCAGTTAACTAACCCATAGCTTTTTGTTTCATCGGCAAATTTCCTTTTTTCGTGCTTTGTTAGGTACATGCGGGCTGTAGTGAGTCAGCCAATGTGCACACACGTGCAGTAATGGGTTAGGGCGCGTGGGCCTTGACACAAGAGGATTTCCAAAGAGTTGTTCAGCAGAGTTTTGGCAATGAAGGGATATGAGTTGGCCTGATGCTAGGTAAGCGTGTGTGGTGAAATTTAGGGTTATAATAGATGGAAGGGAGCAATAAATGGTTTGAAACTTTTGTGAACCTGGGTATAGTGAAGCTTGCGAGTTCGAGGAGTCTGGGGTCGAATTGTAGATCAAAAAAGTTTTGGGTGAAAGATGTATATCACGGAACACAGGGCATAAGAGTTCAATAGCACTAACCTGGGACCCCGTGGTCAGATAATTGGCTAAGTATTGAAAGGAATGACGGTCGGTCGAGCTCATGATGTGACGATATAGATGGAGAGGAGGATCTATCAGTCTACCAACCCAGGAACCCGCGATCATAGAAATGAGACTAAGTATAGAATCAGAAAAGGGTAATAGAGGGGAAGAAGACAAGGGGATAATGGGTAAGTATAGAGGACGGAAAAGAAAGGGATAAAAGAACATTTAGTCTCAACACTATGTAATATACTTGGAGCTCAACAAAGTCAGGTTCAAGTTTAAAGAAAATTTGTTTATATTTATTTGAATAGTATTCATATTAATTTATCTTAATAGATTATTTGTGGTTCAAATGTAAACCATGTTCCAATTTGAAGGGTGTTTTCGACTGGCAAATTTTTATCAAACCCATAAGCAACAGACAACAAAATATATGACTTAAAATTTTTATATGCAAGCATATTCTCAAATATAAGAAGTTGTAATATATGCAGAATATTAAACAGGAACATGACATAAACATCTGAGTTTCCATGTTGAAATAGAGTCATTCATTGACTCTATTTCTGGGGGCCCAAAGAATGAAACCAGGACGGGCCTACCCATTTCTTTCTTAAGTATAGGGTGGACTCCATAGAACTATGTCCTATCAAAAATTATTCTTCCATGTAAAATGTAAGGAGCGAAAGTTGCAAATGCCGCAATAGAGTAGTTTTTATTTAAATGGAAGTATTGGGCAAGGAAAAAAAATTATCGTGCATTTTTAACTATGGATCAAAGATCGTCTTAAATTATTGTAGAAAGAGGTTGAATTCATCTATCAATAGTTTTACAGGAAAATGATTTAATTTTAAAAAAGAAATAAAAATTCAAAAAAACAATATTAAACATTAAAAAACACCATACAACAACCTAAAATATTTTATATTCAGATAAATTGGGTTACAAAATACAGTTGAGATTATTTCCCAAAATAGCTCTCTTGGAATTTGTAAAAAAATATATAGTTCAGTACATATTCTCTGAAATTTAAATGTGTTTGCCATAATGACTTGGATTGGGACTCTCATGGACCATAAAGTAAATATGTGCAATAATCAATCTTGTAGAAAGAAGAAAGTCAGTGATGGAAGACAACAAGACCTGGCAAGAAGAAAGAGAAAATTTTCAGACCTCGGTTAAACCTTTCTATTTAAAGAGGTAGAGTAACTGGATGAAGACATTGACAAAGAAATAAGAATGTGATTAGTATGAACTTAATATGATGGTATCCCATGCCTTCTCATTTGCTCGTTGATGTCCTTTTATGGCTTTCCTCGATGGTTATGGGAACGGTCTCAAGCGTCCTTTGCCCTTCATTGGTAATATTGTCGACAACCTTTTTGAACCACTCCTCGATGTATCTCCTCATGGGCGCCACATTGATTTCATGCCAGATTTTTATATTGAATAATTCACTTTCCAAGTCCCTTAGATCAATAGAGAGGTTATGCAATGCTTCTTCAATATCTTCGTTTTTAATCGAATAATCAACTAGCCAGTTTTTCACATCATCTTCACCATATTCAAGAATGCCATAGAAATTTTCAAATGATAGTCTTTTATAGATCTCAACTTGACCATCAAATGCTTGCTTGGTTAAAAACAACGAGTTGAATATCAATTTCGGGTCTTGGAATTCATTGGTGCTGCTATCTATATCTATCTTAGTTAGCTTCTTGAATAGTTTGTCTCTTCTAGATATGGCCTAGATACATTAGTTTTTTATTCAACATTTCGTACTTTTATAAGTGTTAATTTCCCTCTATCATCGAAAACTTGGGTTTTAAGGTGCCTTCCTTGTCATGTTCCTCGTCATCCACATCTGAGACAACTTAGAGATGTTATTCAGGCCCAATTGAAAGACAAGGGAGTCATTTTATGTGACGTCAACTTTGGGGGAAAAAATTATGTTAGCCAATAGAAGCTCAGACAAAAAATCCAAGTATCTTATGATTGATATTCTCAATTGTATTCGATCTTTTGGTTGGTTGAAAGGCCTGCCTGAATATTTGTATGTAGAACTTCTTTGTTTTATTGTTGAAAATTGGAAGGGAATTTCAAGTCACCTTCAAAATTCTCCTTTATTAAAATATATAGCTTCTTCCAACAAAACATATTTGACAAGTGTATCAAATGTTGCAAACCATACCAGAATATATCTTTCGTTAGAGGAGTCGAACATATCTTGGCTTACAAAATGATCTGGGATATTCGGAAGTGACACTAAATATTACTCCATGCCCGAATATACTCAGAAGGAAATTATAAATTTGGATCCTCACGAAGGTGAGAAACTGTATGAGTGGTTGAATCAACATCCTAAAATTACAGAACTTTCTATCTCAAAGTTTGTTGAGTGACTTCTAGATGTAGTAACAGACTCGACAGACAGTCAACTTCTATCTCAAAGTTTGTTGAGTGACCTCTGGATGTAGTAACAAACTCGACATACAATCAACTTTCTATCACTACTGCACATTTTTTGCATTATTCCTATGCAAATAATTACATCTGGGTCGAAGAGCTTACCACTCTTTGCAAGAATATTCCCCTAGTAGTTGAAGGTGGGTATATAATCAAGGAACGAGGCTCTAAACAATTTCTGATGCCTTCATCAACAAGTAACTGGGAAAATTTAATGGGGAGGAATTATGGACTATGGACTTTGCAACACTTTCTAAAGATTACTTTATACTACCACCTTCTGCAGGAAGTTTGGCGTATTCAGGTAATGATTTGGTTTCTGAAGTCATATTTTACTACCACCTTCATGTAATTATTTTGTTTCATTCTTTAGAACAAACCTTGATGTAGTAGATATTCCAGAGTTATTTCCATCGAATATCAATATTCTTGTTGTTTCATGTGCTTTGAATAAGGAGAATGAATTTCTTATGTTGTAGTAGATCCGATATTTGAAAAAAAAGGAAGTTGCTCGATGCTTGAAGTATTAAATTGTCTGGTTCAAATAAATCATCATCACCTCGCCACAAGCATCTCTTGAGTTGTTCATCGGGATCATAGGTCAATAAGCACAGAGTTCCTTCCTGGTCGTAGAGTGCTTCCATCCCCATCTTGGGTTTGCACAAATGTTGTTATTGCTAGCTTGTTTCTTTCTCCTAGTGGTGGATCCTTCTATCCCAACTAACATGATGCAAATAAACTATCTCTAGGGAGATTGATCGCTTCCTAGGATCTTGATTAGTGTTACTAGTTGATGTAATATCACTATATAAGAGATTACAATAAATGCTATATCGATCGGTTGTTGTCGTAGTTTACATTGTAGAGAGCCTGCTAGCCACTGTGCCATAGCCACACTATTGGTCCCAAACCGTGTGAATTGTAGCTGGTATTTGTATGCAACACAACCTGACCCACTAAAACTTGCACCTACATGAAATTAAACATATGTAAAAGTATATCAAGTCATGACTCCTGGCTCTAGGTAGCTTCAGCTTCAGACATTGACACTAGTGGTGACTCCGGGCTCCAGATAGCTTCAGCTTCAGATATTGAGACTGACAGTGGCAATGGGAACAATGTCATCGATTGCAGGGTGGTAATGTGATGAAAAAGTAGGCATGTCATTATCAAAGCACTTAGATTGCAAGGTTGTCAGACCTTCAAAAGAGCATCGACTTTAGTGTTTCTTTGTCATGACAATTACAATGTTGTTGTGATTCTGGACATATTTGGAGGTTGGGTGTCTTGTCCGATGATGACCTTGACATTAGGTGCATGTCAGACATTTGTTATCTGGACATTGCAGTGTTAATGCAATTTTCATAGTCGATGATGGATCGAATGCATTGCTAGAAGCAATATTAATTGTGTAATTAAAGGACGTGAATCCCAAATAACGCCTCAAACATTTCGACCAATGGTGTGTTAAAAAAATACATTATTTTATATTTTAAAAAATAAAAAAATTGTATTTTCTATGTCTAACATTAGGTTTCACACATAAACATTTTTAAGTCAACTGAAATTAATATACAGTCAACTCAGATCCCAGGAAGTGATCAAACTCCCTAGAACTAGTTTATTTCCATCATGTTAGTTGGGATAGAAGGATCCACCACCAAGAGAAAGAAACAAGCTAGCAATAAAAGCATCTGTGCAAACCCAAGATGGGGATGGAAGCACTCTACGACCAGGAAGGCACTATGTTCTTATCGACCTGTGATCCTAATGAACAACTCAAGAGATGTTTGTGGCGAGGTGATGATGATTTATTTGAACCAGACAAGTTAATACTTCAAGCATTGAGAAACTTTCGTTTTTTTCAAATATCGGATCTACTACAACATAAAAAATGCATTCTCCTTATTCAAAGCACGAGAAATAGCAGGAAGATTGATATTCAGTGGAAATAGCTCTGGAATAAATACTACATCAAGGTTTCTTCTAAAGAATGAAACAAATTCATTGCATGAAGACAGTAGTAAAAGGTGATCTTCAGAAGGTGGTAGTATAAAGTAATGTTCAGAAAGTGTTGCAAAGTCCATAGTCCATAATTCCTTCCCATTAACTTTTCCCAATTACTCGTTGATGCAGGAATGAGAAAATTTTGAGAGCCTCGTTCCCTGATTATATACCCACCTTCAACTACTAGGGGAATATTATTGCAAAGAGTGGTAATCTCTTCGACCCAGATGTAATTATTTGCATATGAATAGTGCAAAAAATGTGCAGTAGTGATAGAAAGTTGATTGTATGTCGAGTCTGTTACTACATCCAAAAGTTGCTCAACAAACTTTGAGATAGAAGCTGATTGTTTTTTGAGTCTGTTACTACATCCAAAAGTCGCTCAACAAAATTTGAGATAGAAGCTGACTGTTTGTCGAGTCTTTTACTACATCCAAAAGTCACTCAACAAACTTTGAGATAGAAAGTTCTGTAATTTTAGGATGTTGATTTAACCACTCGTAAAGTTTCTCACCTTCGTGAGGATCCAAATTTATAATTTCCTTCTGAGTATATTCAGGCATGGAAAAATATTTTGCGTCACTTCTTAATATTCCAGACCATTTTGTTAGCCATGATATGTGCAACTCCTCTAACGAAAGATAAATTCTGGCGTGGTCTGCAGCATTTGATACACTTGCCAAATCTGTGTTTTTGGAAGAAACTATATACTTCAACAAAGGAGAATTTTGCAGGTGACTTGAAAGTCCCTTCCAATTTTCAGCAATAAAACAAAGAAGTTCAACATACATATCTCCAGGCAAGTCTTTCAACCAACCAAATTATCGAATACATGGAGAATACCAATCATAAGACAATTGAATTTTTTGTCTGAGCTTTTGTTGGCTAACATAATTTTTTTCCCCCAATTCTGACGTCACATAAAACCACTCCCTTGTCTTTCAATTGGGCATGAATGCCATCTCTAAGTTGTCTGAGATGTGGATGATCAGGAACATTACAAGGAAGGCACCTTAAAACCCAAGTTTCCGATGATAGAGGGAAATTAACAGTTATCAAAATGTGAAATGTTGAACAAAATGCTAAGAACATCGTGCAATCCTCGCCCTTGAAAGTAAGCATTGGCTTAGGAAGTATTAACATATTTCAAAATACTTGAGGTGATAGGGAGACTCGGGAATGGTCCCGCAATTGGATAATCTGGTGGTTCGGAATATAATTTTCGGTGCACCAGGTGAACAACTGCTTACAGTCAAAAACTCCGGGGACACAACATGCTCACACAATTCCAGACGTCCAGATAAATTCCTTCTGGGTAGAAGGAGATGAGTAGTTTCATAAGCTCTGGACCACTGAAAACTCTGGTCCTCACACCCGAAAATATTCAACGTATCTCCACAGAAATGTTGTCAAGCTGCAGCCATAAGATGATGAGAATGTTCCTCTTCTCATGATAGTATTTAAAATGAACGTTGGAGGATGATAATATAATCTCCCGTAAATCTTGGTTTAATTCATTTTAATGGGAGATGTCCTCGACCTTTTTGCCTATTAATTCCAATCTTTTTGAATATGTGTGGTGAGTTGTCACTAATAAAGGCATGATTAATGTGCATTGGGAAGGGTGCAAAGGTGGCGGGGATGGACGGGACCGAAAATGTTTTGAAACTTTTATGAACCTGGGAGCCCGGGAACCCGGGAATCTGTTACAACAAGAGGTCAAGAATCGACTAAGTATGGAAAGGCAGGGAATAATGCCTTAAAAAAATTAAAGTAAACAACAATTTTTCCGAGTTCAAGATCCACAAAAAAAAAATAGATCCCATAATATTGACCTCTGGCAATTCGATATCAGGCGACTGGGGTGCCTCTGAGAAAATCTAATGCTTTGATGAAGATTTGTTTTTATTGCAACATGTGACAATAATTGTGTCCTGATAGTATTTAAAATGAACACTAGAGGATGATAATATAATCTTCCGTAAATCTTGGTTTAATGCATTTTAATGGGAGATGTCCTCGAGCTTTTCAGTTATTAATGCCAATATTTTTGAACCTGTGTGGTGAGTTGTCACTAATAAAAGCATAATGAATTTGCATTGGGAAGTGTGTGAAGGTGGAGGGGATGGGCGGGAGCGATAAATGCTTTCAAACTTTTGTGAACCCGGGAGTCTGTGAACCCCCAAATCTGTGACAACAAGAGGTGAAGAATCAACTAAATATGGAAAGGCGGGGCGGTCAGACGAACCCAGACAGACTAATCATAGGTAGAGTGAAGCTTCCAGGTTCGAGGAGTCCGAGTTTGAATTGTAGATCACGACATTTTTGGGTGCAAGATGAATATTACGGAACAGGGGGTATGAGAGTTCGATAACGCCAATCCGGGAACTCGCAGCCATAAACATTAACTATGGGAAAATTATTCTCAGCTATGGAATATAACTAGAGATTGAAAAACTCAGGTTCAAGTTTAAAGAGAACTTGTTTATATTTATTTCAATACTATTCATATTATTTTATTTTAATAGTATTTTTGTGGCCCAAATGTAAACCATGTTCCAATTTGAAGGGTGTTTTTGGCTCGCAAATTTTGCTCAAACGCATAGGCAATAGAGAAAATATATGAGTTAACATTTTCATATGCAAGCATATTCTCAAATGTGACAAGCTGTAATATATGCACAATATTAAAGACGGACATGACGTCAATAACTTTGTAGATGACAGTGGGCTAGCACAATATTGCATTCTTACTATGATGATGCCTTAAAAAAACTAAAATAACCAACAATATTTTTTCAAATCAAGATTGACACAAAAAAATCATCAGATCCCATAATATTATCCCATTAATGTGTTTTAATGGGAGATGTCCTCGAGCTTTATGCTTATTAATGCAAATATTTTTGAACATGTGTGGTGAGTTGTCACTAGTAAAATCATAATTAATGTGCATTGGGAAGGGGCGAAGGTGGCGGGGATGGAGGGGAGCGAAAAATGCTTTGAAACTTTTATGAACCTGGGAGTCTGTGAACTCGTGAAACTTTGAAGAATCGACTAAGTATGTAAAGGTAGGATGGTCAGGCGGAGTCATCATAGGTACAGTGAGGCTTGTGAGTTCAAGGAGTATGGGGTCGAATTGTAGATCATCTAAGTTTTGGGTGCAAGATGTATACCCCAAACACGAGGCATGAGAGTTCAATAGCGCCTACCTGGGAACCCGCAGCCATAAAATTGGCTAAGTATGGAAATGAACGGTGGTCGGTCGGACTCGTGATGTGAAGACATAGATGGATATGAGGATTTTTCATTTCACCACCCCGGGAACCCGTGAGTATAGAAATGTGACTAAGTATAGAACCAAAAATGGATAATAGAGGGGAAGAAGAAAAGGGAAAAATGGGTAAGTATAGAAGAGGAAAAATAAAGGGAGAAAAGAAATGTATCCCTCACACAACACTTAGTCTGATAATTATCAAGTGATAGAAACACATTAACTATGGGAAAAACATTCCCAGCTATGAAATATAGATGGATCTCGAAAAAGTCTGGTTCAAGTTTAAAGAGATGTTGTTTATATTTATTTCAACATTATTCATATTATTTTATTTTTATTTTAATAGTATTTTTGGTGGCACAAATGTAAACCATGTTCCAATTTGAAGGGTGTTTTCGGCTGGAAAAATTTGCTAAAACTCATAGGCAATAGACAAAATATATGACTTGACATTCTTATATGCAAGCATATTCTCAAATATGACAAGCTTTAATATATGTACAAATTGGATAAAGTATGCATATTAGAGTTTTGTAACCATACCTCTTATTCTCTGGACCTTGCACTATGTTGGACATTTCAGTTCTACTTGCCGATAGTTCTTGTGAACTAAAAAACATGTGTTGTAAATGACATAAACATATTTACCATGTCATAGTAGAATAAATAACTGAGGATATTTGTTTCCTAAACATAGCAAGAGAATAATCTATGAATCTTTACCTTCGGCCTTGTCATTGTGTTGATGTTTGCGATGATTCACTGGTCATGCCCATGTCACTTGTCAAAAAAATTCTGATACAAACATGTGTACATCGAACATCACAACAAACAAATATGCATACACATTGTATATTGTTCATAATTGATATGGATGTGCATTAGGCATATGCATTTGTGATTTGGAAATTTCTTGTTTTCCATGCATAATGCCATGTATGTTTCCTGCAAGCACAGAATATTGGATTGCATTGTGTCATATTCATTGAGTATATCATCCATATGTGCATGTAGGTTGTGCGTGTTAAGTGAGATAATTGATACATATGAGTTTTTTTGTATGGATTGGCAATTATATTGTAGATGTCATTTTACACTATTCCTAAGGCGTTGCGTCTCAATATCAACTTTATGTTTGACTTTGAAGTTATATTTTGTAAGAGCGCTTAGAAAATACAAGGAGTCTATACTTTTGACATGGGACAATGTTGTGTATACAAGTCCATGTATTCGAATTCCAGTAGGGTCACATGCAACACTATCAAGTGTTAGCCCTTGCGATCTGTGGACTATACGTGTACATGCAAGTTTAATTGGAAATTGTTTTCGAATCTGCAGTCGACCTGTCTTTGCCGATGTCGATACTGGTTTTGATATTCATAAGATAGGTTTCCAATCGCACATAGTGTTTGAATTATATAGATAAGCCAACTTGTTTTCTTGTTGATGGCCAATATGCGGCTCGTGGAACTTAATCCATAAGACATCAATTTTTTTTGTTTTGGTATAAGCTTTGAGTATTCCATCTGCACCATTCACCAAGCCATCCTGTGAATCACAGTTGCAGGCATATATTTCAGCTAACAAGTCTAATTTCATGACAATTTGGAAAGGCAAAGTGGTTATATGTTGATGACATGGTACATTGCCATGGTTGTCTTCTCCGAGGTCAATTGAATTGATGATGATATCATTGTCAGGCATGAGTGATAGCATGTACCTGTTATGCATTAAAACATCCCTATTTGTGTAGAATAGGTAAGGGAAGGTTGGGTCTGTTGGTGCAGGTCGCATGCACCTTGAATTGATTTATGTCAAGTCATCATATGTTTGGTTGTTTGTCCGCATTCTATTCAGAATTGCAATAAATGTTTCATATGTCTGGCGCATTGTAGTATGTAATTCAAAGCATTTTATATTTTCTTTCTAGAAGTCATGCGTCATTGTTTGCATATTGACCATAGGTTGTTAAAATATCAAAGAATCTTGGATGGTTTGCACCTAGTAAAGATCCCCACATAATATCATGTCAATGTTGCCAAAGTATTTGGTGTGTACATGTTTTATGTTTCTCACTCAGTTGTCAATGGAATACAAGAAGTGACTTCCAATCAAAGATGCATCATCTATGAAGACAAGTTGTAGTTCGACATAAAGCCTAGACAAGGTATCTAACATTTCCTTGTTGAGTGGAAGAAAATGTGACTTGTTAAAAGGCATTAAAAATGCGGAGTGGACTATTGTTCCACCTGCATTATATGCAGATTTTCCTGTGTATGAAACTATTAGCCCCTTTGGTTTCATAGGGTTAGACGAATTGTTTGAATCATAGATTCCTATAAGAATTTGGAATAGTGCTTTCGTTGTGAATGTCTTACATGTTCCTGCTCCGCCTGTAAGGAACAAGTGCACAGGAGTGTGCATGTTTAAGTGTTTTTTAATTGCAATGTCATTTAGAATTTTTTGTTGTTCTCGATTCAACAGCCGTCTAAATCTATAGTATTCATTATTTTCAATAAAGAAAGGATGTTTTGTGACTTGAAAGCCAAGATTGATACGTTTTTCAATATCAACTAGTCGAGGACAAGGCGAATCTGTTTGCAAGTCATAGGACTCACATAGAGTTCTAGTTGTTTTATGGTTTGTCAATGTCTCATCAACATTGTTAGGGTTTACTAGTTCATGAACTACACTTTCTAAATCACCCCATGTTGGATTAACATTGTATGTAAATCTAGATTCATTGGTTTGTATTGTAGTCTCATAAGCAATATATACAGCTTCCCATGTAGGGAAGTTATGTTTTAAAGTGTTTTCATTTTGATCAAACAGAACATACAACAACAGTTTTTCTCTATAATAGTTTTCATAGTCTGTGTGTTTGTTGTATTTGAAAAAGCGTATTACATATGGTTTTTTTCTTTTTGATATGGGTGCACCATCTTTTTTGTAATGTGATACGAACTCTGCTAAGTAGATATTCTTAATAAGAGATGGATGTTGGAGGTAATAATCAATAATAGAGCGACATAGCATGTCCTCTGAATTATCAGGATCTTGTTCTAGCAAAGACGGTGGTTTAAGCACAAATGTGTGTTTTTCAAGTGGAGATGTGTTTATGAAGACACATTTCCTTGAACTACAGTTCAGGGGCAAGGAAAGTGCAATGTGGACTACTTGTTGAGCAGACATTTGTTGAAGATTAGGTAATGTATTTCCAAGTGTACGTATCATTTGCATAGCATCAATATGACTTTTTTCATGTTCTTTATGTATTCTTTTGAATGCACTTGTCATAGATTTGTCAACCTTTGTCATGTACAAGGTACAATATGATGCTCCAGCATATGCATTGAGGACATACTGTGTGTCTGTATTTTCATTCCACATAACTGGCATGTCCTTGGAGAAACTGTTGTTCCAAATATGTGAAAGTTTTTGTTTAAGAAAAATTGTTGGTTTTTTAAGTGTACATTGTATGGCTTGGATGTACTCATATTTTATTAGATTTAGCTCTGCCAAGAAGTCTTTGGAGCTCATTAATTCATCAAAGTCTCCTTGTTGTGGAAATGAGAACAAATATTTAGATTTCTCAATGAGAACATTGTCCTCTAAACTAATTGGATCTATGATTCTTGTTGTTCTCATTGGCGGCACGGGGAAGTTGTATCTGCAATGTGAATTTTTTCATTTTTTACAACTTCTTGTATGATAATGTCTATGAACTTTGGCAAGTTGTGGATCCAAATGATTTGTGTTGCATGTTATGTATTTTTCCAGAAACTGCTCAATCTGTGAGTTGTTGTCATTTCCATAGACTGGTGCACCCTCTATCCACAAGAGTGTGTGGTCATGCTCACTCCCTCTATTATGGAATATAGTCACAAAATAGTAGTCCGATATTTTTCCAAAGAACGTTTCATCATGACATATCAATTGCCTCAAAGAATTTATTCTATGCCTATAGTAGCGAGTACATGTCACTGGGTCTTTTCTTATGAGGTAGTCAATGTCATCATTTTCCAATGTATCAGTTTGTTTTTTCCTTTTCATGTTCCTATACAATGCAGACATTGTAACCACCAATGGATCCCAATGATTCTATGCACTTGTAAATGTGATGAAAAATGTTGGGGATCCCAATTGTCGGATCATTGCAAAAATAATTTTTTTGTTTTGTTGCAAATAGTCAGGAGAGATGCGGATGTTTTTGAAATCTATGTATCCAATATCATATTTTAGGATTTTTTCTAGGTTTTCTTCGTACTTGACATCTTTGGCAATAAAAATTTTCATTGTAGCTGGCCTTTTCTTATTCGCACCCACATGCAAGAAAGCACTATCTCAATTATTATGCGCATTGTTTTGAAAAACAAATTTGTTATGTGGCAGGAGAAGTCACTTCTTGAATGTAGCAATTCCCAGCGAACTATTTTTTGGTAGCTGAATCATTTCGTGATGTCACTGGGATGTGGATCTCCATAGAACAATGTTGGGAAGTTCATTTCCTTAGAAAATTTGTCCTTGAATATTCCAAGTGGGCGTTTCCCTTCAGCGGGTGCAATTTCGATAATCTTGTCTTGCAAGTCACGAATGTGTTGTGAGTCGGTGAATCCATGTATCAATTTTTCAGTAGGTCTTTCATGCTTTGATTCATCGCTTGTATCAAATTCACCAGTAGTGTCAAAATTCTGTACAGAGATTTCATCTCCTTCTTTAAGAACATTGTTCCAGATATCATTTATGCAAATGTTATATGATTTGTACAGGACCTTGGAACATAATTATTTTAATGCTTTCATGACAATGTGCACACGCACTTTACATGTCCGGTATGCATTCTTGTATAGCAAACGTCTTTTGAGAGATACAACAATTGTCATTGTATCGCTAATGAATTGTGGCAGGGCTTTTTGCACAACATCTATTTGGAAAGTCACATTAATAATTGATCTTGTTAAGCCCATTTGGGGTCATTTATAGCCCCAGGGTCTGATTTGTGAAAATGTAATTCACAGAGACACAACTCTCTCTTCAATTTATGTAAGTGTACTTACATCTAGTAGTGGTGTATTACATCTTATTTGGTCAGGTGTTGCAAAGTGTGGCAGTTTTCCATTTTCAAGTGATCGTTTGTATGGAAGACAAATATTGCCACTGGAGAATGTTCTATCATTTAGTGTCAAGCTGAGGTATTCTATTTGCAAGTCAGGGTGAAAGACTTAGTTTTTTTTGCGAAATTCAATTGATCACAAATCACACATGATATGGAAGGAGTGTCTTTAATTTGTTTCATATAGATTTGTTTTGTATCTCTCTTCCCTAGACAAGCATGCGTAGTAAGTGTTTGTTGGTTTTCATTGCTAGCAGTGCATGGTGTTGGCTCTAGGCCATGATATGTGATTTTTTCCTCTCGGTCAGTATCGTGACCATTGTGGGATATGTAGCTACACCTGTTTCTCACACGCATCTGTTTTTTCAACATGTGGTAGGTTAACTTATGGTTGCCACTGGAAACTAGTTTCACTTGTTGACAAGCCATGTTGAAGGTGGAATCGAAATTTTTTATGAGCATTGACTCATCACCATCTCGATGGTGCAAATGATGATGTTATTTTTCATTGGACATGTGATGTTTGTGTTCAGCAGAAAGTGCGAAAATGTGATTGTGTTGTGCACGAACAATTTTTTTTAGGTTATGATATGTGATTTTTTGTTTCTTGGTTGAGCTCCCTTTCACCTCATGATGACCGGTTGTACAACCCAAAGGTCTAGAAGGAAGTTTACCAATGTATTTTTTTCTCTCACATATGACCTTTTTCAAGTTGTGATACGTTAGTATACGTTTTTTGTTTAAGCTCTGTATGACCTGATAACAACTAGGATGAGTTTCATTTTGATTAAATAGCATGTGAAACCTATGCAGATTCGATGTGGTTTGGGTGGCATGTACAATGGATCTTACACTGGAAGTATTTTTTATCAAAGTTTAATAATAGATGTGTGGGGCATATATGTTTTCAACGACACCATGTCAATTGTTCGATCGTAGTTTGAATCAATACAGTAGGAATGGATAGTACCATCTGATAGGGATGACCAGACCTGGATATTTACTCTAAATATGATATATATCCATTGTAAACAGAATCTGCTACTCTCTACATTTCCTTTCTCATATGGCATTTCCATGTTCACAAGGTATTGTTTCCAACTTCCAGATATCGGCATACTTTCTAGAAGATATGGTAAAGGGTGTTGATGCAAGCAGTTAAATGCCTGTTGAATGCCACCTATAATTGCATTGCAAAAGGATTGCACAGTGTAAAGGTGTAGTGAATGCACATTGAATTTTGTTGCTATCAAATAGAAAATTTCATTGAACAGACTATCTCCACAACTAGATGCAATAGTTGTCGCTATGTGCAATCCATGGGAGTGTATATGATGCATAATTTGTTTCCAATGCGATTGAAGGTATTTGAAAATGAGGGACAAGTAAATATCAGGTCCTCCAATATTGGATATGGATAATTTTCTATAGAGTAGTGGTTCATAATGACCACTCACAGGATTGGTATCATGGAATAAGATGCAATATGGATCCCTAGATGCAGTTTTGTTGAATAGTAGATATCTTGTTTTTCTTGTTAATGACCATATTCCAATTGATATATTCAACCACTTGGATAGCCACCATTTACAAAATTTATCTCCCCAAAGTCCCCTCTCATGTGCAAGAAGAGTTGCATATGCAGACAATCACATCTTTGAAAAATGCATAGTGACATCATGTATTCCATGCAACTGGCAAAGAAAATCAGATGCCAATTCGTATTGATACGACTCCAATGCCTCAATGTCGCCAGTTTTGTTGAATAGTAAATATCTTGTTTTTCTTGTTAATGACCATATTCCAATTGATATATTCAGCCACTTGGATAGCCACCGTTTACAAAATATATCTCCCCAAACTCCCCTCTCATGTGCAATCAGAGTTTCAGATGCAGAAAATCACATCTTTGAAAAATGTGTAGTGACATCATGTATTCCATGCAACTGGAAAAGAAAATCATATGCCAATTCGTATTGATATGACTCTAATGCCTCAATGTCGCCATTTTATAAACATGCCAAGAAATGATATATTAATCCATTGCTCAAGTCGGTCGAGGAATAAAGGAAATGTAATAGAACTTCAAACGCATCGAAGAGGCAATCTCCCACGGTATATGAGAATGCATCTAATCTAAAAATCCCATTGCTATGTAATACATGGTCGATGTTGTCATGTGCAATGGAGTCTGTATCTATTTCATAACACTCAACATCTATTACTTTCTTCATCTTTTAAGTTGTCATTTTCAAGATGTTTCTTAGCTATATCTAGATAATATGCAAATAGAAAAAAAAAATGAAAAATGAAAACTATAAGTTCGGAACTACATACCAATTCCGCTATGTATCTTTCAACCTTCTTCATGTCAAATTCAATGCCTCATGGTTTCTATATCATATGACAAACAAAAAAACTTATAGTGAACAGTGAACCATATAGAAGAGATAACACAAATCAAATAACACTATAAATTTGCTCAGCACAAAGACCAATTATTTAAGGCATATCATTTTTGAACTTATTCTACGTGTGCATCCTATAAGCGTTTTGGTAGCCACTGTATATATTTTT
Organism: Picea glauca; assembly: GCA_000966675.3. Classification (NCBI taxonomy): domain Eukaryota; kingdom Viridiplantae; phylum Streptophyta; class Pinopsida; order Pinales; family Pinaceae; genus Picea; species Picea glauca. The sequence continues at coordinate 267,890 of JZKD02S1669864.1, forward strand.
ACAGTCCTATTCACCATTTATTTTCATCCCCACTCTTCACAAATCAACACAAAAACAATTATGAAACGACTTCTTGATGTCCTCCACTAAGAAAACCCATATAGATGGTCTGTCGGATAAACAAAAGTGGAAGAACTAGGCATTATAGACTTCTACCACAGGAATGAGACCAGCACACAACACAAATTCTTAAGGTTTAAATTATATTACAAGATGAAGAAGATATTCTAAGATGTTTCAATTATCTTACAACGTGAAGAAGATATTCTAAAACTGGGCAGTGGGTAATCCAGTCTGATACAGATTAGTGAACTGGCCATTCAGATTACAAAGAACCATTTGTACAAGACAAGGTTCAGATCTGAAAATGGTGACAGAAGATGCTTTTCAAGACCCAAAGGACAACATAAAACCAACATTTATATGTGGTTTTTGATCCACAGAATAAAAGCATACCCTATCACAACTTACAAAGAAAGGATGGCAAGGTCCTTGTAGATACTTGCTACGCAATGATAACTCTGAATTCATTTTGAAAACCCCTTTGCATTGTTATTTTCCAATGAGCTATGGTTTGATGTCCAGGACATGGAAGTGGGCATATGTGATTGGAAGGGAACAACCTGAAAAAAAATGCACCAAACGTATGGTTTTCAGGAACGGAAAATATGAGGAGAACATTCGATTTCATTTTTTATATGTCACTATGGCTGCAAAAGATGTGGGTTATGTGTCCATCATTGACATTCAAAGGGGAACAAGATGTTTTGGAAGGGTGTTGGGCTCTAAAGATGTCCTAAAACAACCTTAGTTTAACATTAATTTATCAACTGTGGATTCGTCTGTTATTTCAAGAATATCAGCAAAGTCTATGAAGATAGTTGTAGAGGCTAAAATTGTGCAGTCAAAGAAAATCTAAGTTTATCAACAATCAAGTTCCTCACACATTCATTAAAACTCTGAAACTAATATCTCTACTTAACAAAATTATAATCTTATCTAAAACATGCTTGTGAATTAAAGGCATTAATCAAATTGTTGAATTCATCTAGCTAAGAAATAGTAGTTGAATCTATGGAAATGATTTAATAAACTGATCTATCAATGACTGTCTAACCTGCTAGAAAAGAACAACTAAGTATTGTAAAATTGAGAAGGAACAAAAAATGCAGAATTAAGCGAAAGGAACAGCAAATGAAAAATTAAGCAAAAGAAACAGCAACTGTAAATTTAATAGAAGGACGACGCGTGTGAAAATGAGAGGAACTGTCAAGCAATAAACTACGGCAATGGAAACTGGAAAAACAATCAATAACATTCAAATGAAGCATCTATTCTCTGTAATCAAACAACATAATCAATCTACAAGAACATCAACACACTCACACATTTATTTTAACTGTTGCAAAGAGATTTAAATCACAAAACTGAAATCAAATTGATACGATTACATATTGAGACAGTAAATCCTTCCGACTGGGCCCGAGGTATTCAAAAGCACTGCTGCTAGAAACTCAGTATGCAAAGATGGTAAAAATGTCAAAGCTTCTATTAATTCCATAACTGATACAACATTTACAATAGACTGCTTGTACAGAGTAATTTAGAGATCTAAATGCTTGGATAAATTTCTTCGATGTTTCTCTAGGGTTCATTTCCCTCTGTATATTACAATGATATGGGTAAATTAAGCTATCCTGAGGATCGAGAGATCCTCGGGGTTTCTTTTACTATTATAAACATTACAAAATAGAGACTCAATCTTCCTCAAAACAGCTTTTCGCTTAATTTCTTCAACCTCCAATAATCTACACATCTTCAAAATCTCCTTAGCTATCTTGAGTTTAACAATATTTGTCCATTCCTGCAATAAAATCAAACAATTCAAACGAAATTCATAAATTACCTAATATCACTCAATAATATTTCTAGAAGACTTTTTGATCATTTTATTTCCTAATTATCTCTAATTAATAGAAAATTCAATCAAGATTATATCATAAACCACGGTGATAAGGAGGATATTTGTACCTTTTTCTCAACTCAACATACCCCCCAACTTACCTTCTTACATGTCCTCATGAAAGTAAATATTTTACATGTAAAGCAGTGATGTTGAAAGGAGGAGAGGTTTGTTCACCAGGTTTCCTAAACCCATTCTTACTTCTGAGCTCTTAAAAAGAAGCTTCTTCCTTCTTCCTATTAATTTGATAAACACTCTAGTAACCTTTTGGAGGATACCAAATAATAGGAGGAATATATTTGCACCCAATCTAGGCAGGTCCTTCATCCAGGATCATTCTGGCATACCTTTCCAACCTGAAGGTGGTTGCATGAAAGTTTTTGAAACCAAAGGGTTCCCTATTCTTGACTGCATTTGGGGAGGCATCCAATATTATTTTGTAAGAAGTAATAGCTTCTTCTTGAAGCCCCCTAAAATATGGTATACCTGAACGTACAACCTGTCAAATGGATAGGAGATAAAGAGTCTACAACCCCCTCCCTATTCATGAATGTTTTGTGTTGCATAACGGCTGTGAAGGATTTAGGAGGTTCCCCTCTAATCCAGAGGTCTAGCCTAGTATCCCTTTTCATGAAGGTCTTGTGTGCTTTAGTCCACCTGGTTTGGTTCTTGGTAAAAGAAAAAAATGCTTGAAACTATATGTCCCCAATGAAAGGATTAGGGTTCTCTTTTCTATTTTCTCCCAAGATGAAGTTGTGGCGGTACAGCTCACACAAAAAGTATTGCACTCCTTCTTCTTGTTTTCTAAAGCATGAAACAAACTCAGAAATAGTGGTGAACTCAAATGGTTTTCCTGCTCTAATAGCTTTTATCCTTAGCAAAAAATAACGTTCTAATAAAAAAAAGGTGCAATTAGTGGCAGGAGCCCTGCAATATACTATATCAGAATAGACAGAGCAAATTTATTTGATTTTCTCCAAAGCTTTATCTAACTAGCCCTGTACTTTCTTCACCTTTCCTTGAGCTCATGAAAAGTCTCGTTCTCTATTGATGACATGTATTTAAGTTGTTTGACAACTTTATGATGCTCTTCCATGATTACCATCTCACTCCTGCATTGAGTCAGGGTCTATTGGATTTGCACCAGCTCTGCCTCTAACCTGTTAATGACAGCACTCTGTTCAGGAGACTAAAATGCTTCCTCAATCTGAACAACTATCTCTTTTGTTTTGGGGGTATTTGTCTGGGTCTCTTCATCAATTGTCTCCAAAGGAGCAGGAAAATATGTAGGAAGCACTTCCTCAGGTTGGGCAGTTGTTTCTTCTATTGTTGGAATTTTTGTTTGAGTTTCCATTTCATGTGTTGCCAAAGGAATCACTTCTTCATTTTGGGTAGTTGTTTCCTCTGCTAATGGAATCTCTGTTGTTTCTTCATGGGCATGCAACTATGTCTGTGTTCCAACAGAATTTGTGTGGATTGTTCTTCTGGGAAGAGGATTTCTTCCTTATGTTCTAGGCCTTTTGGATTTCTTCCTCTCGTAGGCCTTGTCGGCTTGCTCCAATTGTTTCCTTAGTTATTTAATTATTTCTTTGAGTCTACCAACTTCCTGTTTCAGTACTTATATTTTTTTAACCCTCTTTCTCAATTTCCTATTTTCCTTTTTCAATTTTTTTATTGTATTGTAGCCTTTTCCTGTTGTTTTCTGTTTATGGGGAGTTTCAAGGTTTTCCCTATCTTGATCAGCTAGTGACTGCTCCCCTATTTCTGCTGTGTGCCCTATCTGTTCTACAGGGTTGTTTACCTTAGTGTGAGGTTCCAGTTGTTCTATATCCTCGAGGAATGGCATCTCTATGTCATGGGGGTCCAAGGAAGGGTTTGTAGAAGAAGTTGGTGATTGGTGTTCTTCAGGCCTGCTTATGTATTTGGTAACTCATGTCCCTAAATTCCCCAGTACTTGAGCCATTTCTACCTCATAAATTTTAAATACTTGTTCTGTAATGTTTTCAAGTGATGGATGTTCTGTTTGTGCATTTTCTTGAGTGTCTTGTGAGGGTTTTTCTTCCTGCATAGCTTCCTAAATGTTTTCAGGTTGAATTGTCTTTTTGCCCCTTCTTCTTTTCACAGTAGAGGTTTCAGGAACAACAATTGTTCTATTTCTCCTCTTCCTTAATGTTTCTGCCTGTTTGTTCTGGGTTTCTGCCCGCTGGATGGGGTCTGCTTCAATTTCAAGCTGGGGTAGTGGAGTTTCAATTTGGGCACTGCCCCCTTCTTCCAGAGTTGTCTCAATTCTCTGTGAGTGGGTTTCTTGGTGAATTTTGGGTTGCTCGATTTGTAGGGGCCTATCGGCCTCGATTAAATCACCCCAAGTTATTTGATTTTGGCTCAAGGCCCTATTTATTATTAGCTTTAGTACTAGTCCATGGTGACTAATTATAGTGATAGGATCTTTATCCTTCTGAGTTCTTGCAGCAACTTCATGTAACATGGCATTTAGAAAAAAATGGCAAGTTTATTACTAACCTATGTTTTAGTGTTGCTAACAATTTGAGGTGGAGAGGCCATACCACATCGTACCTCCCATCATAGGTGATATACCTTTGTATTACTCCTGCCAACTCCCTCCATGGCTCGTTGAGAGCAGTGGGGTTGAGTCCCATCCCCTTTTTATCGAGTTCTTCTCCAGGTTCTACGAAAGATTCCACAGCCTCCTTGAGCATTGTATACTTCCCAGTCCACTATATTCCCTCATTGGGGAGGCCTGTAACTTCCGCTATAATTTTCTCAGTGACTGGAATTTGTATGTCTCGAACCATGGAGACTCCTCTCTGCAAGTTCTGAAAAAATGCTAGCGTGGTATTCGTGTCATATCCTTGCAATCTGTTGAAGTACTTTGTCCACCCTAGACGATGTAAAATTTCTCTTGCATGGTCGGTTACCTGCAGCGATGTGGGCTCTCGGCATACACTTCGGCCACCCATGTCTCCTGTGAACAAATGAGGATATCTATCGTTCCCTGGTGCATCTTAGTTCGACCATCTTTTGAAACAATATTACCAAGAATAGAAAATATCATAGAACAACAACTGTGTATAAAAATGTGAGTTTTCCCATTTATTGCAATCATTATGATCTATCGGTAAATGTGAAAAATATTTGCCACCTGGTAAATGGAAAGGTCGACCTTGACCGTTGAAATGTGAGAGTGTAATAATGGCAGTTAGTTCAAGTGAGGGTTCATTACTACGTCGTCGTCGTCACTGGGAGAAAAATCATTAATAACCTTCAAAATCACTTTAATGGTAATCATGAACAATAATCACTTTTGTGTGGGAAATTCAAATTGACATACCTATGTTCAAAAACACTTAAAGAAAAAGATCTCGAATAATTTAAATTTGTTCACGTGTTTTAGAAATATTCCACATGTCATAACGTTGTTACTTTCTCTTGTTATTGGATATAACCGGAATGATAGCCTCATTGTTAGGAAAGGAAATCTAGGAACACACAAAAACTTGGCGTATTTAAGGTAAACTTCGATACCACAGGCAGAATCAATGTTGCCAGCAGGCATCCATATCCTCGACAAGGTTGCCTTTTAACCCATAGATGATCTCGTATCCTTAATAAATAGTTTGAATCGTATTTTCCCAAAAATACCACTGTCCTGGTTTGGTAGCCAGATAACGATAATGCCACTCACTAGATCATAACCTAAGTGAACAAGTCGGCTCATGATGAGACCTCTTGTCCTTTGACGAAAAAAATGCCAAAGGCCATTGCCCTGGTGTGGTAGCCATAGTGGGAATGTCACTTATGTTGTTATCTGATGATCATGGTAGGTTGGCTCATGATGAGAGCCCCTATCCTTTGTGGCAAAATTTTATTACTTTACTTATATTTAATAATTTTATTTATTTATTTTTTTTAGGCTCTATCAAGGGAGGCTCATCTACTACTTAAGAGTAAGGGATGGCGTAAGAAGTGTAAGAATGCCAAGTAAAAATGTGCTTTAGACTCCTTATTATGATATGAAGGCAAATTATCATTCAATTATATGTATATATATAGGGGAAAGAAACGAATTATGGTGGTTAAGGATTATGAACAATATTTAAGATAATTCGGAGAAATTAATCCAAAAATAATTCGATAAGGTGTGCTAGGTAGTCCACAAAAATGACAAATCGTTACTATGAAAATTAGAAGTGATGCTGGTGAAAATTAGTGAAGGTCATACCCAAAGGAGTAGATAACATAATAATGGCATGCTTGTTCATGAGAAAAGAATTGTGACTTTGAGAAAAAGGAACAACAATAAGAAAAAACATAGAAGAAACAGCAGTTGTTCCTTTCGAATGAACAGCGCTATCCGAAAAATTAACAAAAGTCACTATAAAGGGAATAGGAATTGTGTGAAGGAAACATTAGTTGTCGCATTCAAATGAACGACAACCACACGTGAAGGGAACAACAATCGCATGAAGGAAACAGCAATCACACAAAGGGAACAACAGTCGTATGAAGGGAACAACAGTTGTTTCATTTTAAATGAACGACAATGATGATGTTCAAATTTTAACCATCTAGTTAAGTGATTGGAAACATCCCATGGAAATTTTTGTCTTAGCGACTCTAGGATTGATTAGTCATCAACTAAATTCATTCAATTTCTATGGGTAGGTTTATTCAATAATCGAAGTATTGGATGGTTTGTTAGTATCATGAATTCATTACAGTCACCCTATTTTTGCTGCAAAACATGACATATTCATCTTCTGTGAAAACAGGGTTTATCTTTACTAGGTTTTTCAAGATGAGATAGAAGAAAGGAACAGAAAAGAGTGCTAATTATATTCATTACAATCATATTTTCTAGTTCTTATTCTCTCCAGTGACTTTCCTAAAAAGTAAAAAGTGAAAAGTGAAAACTCAATCAAATCTGTAAAGAAATCTATATACAATATGTGTAGTGTTCATAAAAATCATCATTTTATGAAGTTGAAGTTGTTGGGTTACCTTCCCAGCCAACTAAAATCTGAACAGTAGGGTCTGTTGTTCCAAAGTTTATACTTAAGGCTTTGAAGTATAAAGTCTAAGCATCTAAAAAAGTAAAGAAGGTTTTTGATGAATGAAAAGGAAATCAGTTCTTTAGGAAAAGAAGCTATGGCTGATTTCTGAGTTATCTTTGTCTAGCTTCCAATCATTCCTGGATGCTTATGTCATGTTCAATGGTTGCCCATGAACGTTCGATTTCAACCCAGGTGGTGGCAGTTTCTAAGATAGTATTAAACAAAGTTAGAGAAATGTTGGTCTGATCTATGAGACCGGGTTCAATGTTGGGATGTCTTGCAATAGGTATAGTCATGGAGGAAAAGAAGGTTAAAAGATATGTCTTTTTTAGGTTTGTTGTTTTCTATTTTAGATTATGTGAGAAAAATTATTGAATTTGAATTAATGTATAACAATTCAAAGGTTGTTTTCCGTGCTTGAGTCAAATTTGAAAATAGTGATTGTGATGAAAGAAAAACATAAAGTTGTTTAAACAAAGTGAGGCAACAACATGGAAGAATCTCACTCTGAAACAGAAGAAGAAGTATGAATGTGAAACCTTTAATGAAGCATATAGTGTGGTGATCTAACTAACTCACAGGTCTTGAATCTGCTGATAGAAAACACAGAGGAAAATCTGTAAACAATCAGATAACTAAATAAACAGTATAACCATAGTAGATGTTGTACTAAGTTGCAGTTAAACATTCATCAAAGATATATAATAAATGATGCTAAATATGAAAGGACAGAAGAACACATAACTCAGGATATACGAAAATTGGAATCTCCAGTTTGAATTTATCTTAATTCTTGTAAAGGAGAGATTTCTTTGCTACAATCGGCCATAAAAAATCCTTCTCTAAGTCTTTCAAAATTATATTTATACAAAGGTTACCAACCCTAGACGGTTGGAACTTTCCTTATTCCTTGCTATGAACGGTTACAAAATAAAGACTTGAATCGTTTCATTGGTTCCCTTTTATCTTCTTACATACACCGGTATAATGGGAAACATGTATTGCTTCACTATTTCTTTGAAGTACTTGCTTCACTTGGCTTGAGACACTCGACGCACCTACTTATAAACTTCCCTAATATTCTTGAAGGTTCTGACACATCCTTTGCCTCAAAAAGATACAGCTTCCTCTGAATTTTCGTTAACCTATCTTCAATCCTTCTATCTTCAAACTTTATTGACTGCAATTGTACATTTGTCTTTACCAACCATTTATCCATTTGGGCAATGTCAAGTTGTTTTAACTGTGAAATTTCAATCTAATTTTCATTCAAGCTCTCTTTGATATGCAGTTGATGCTTTATAACATTGATCTGTCATAGTATTCTAGAACAATCGTCTTTTCCAATGCCTAGTAATTTTTTATCTAGTAGATCGAAAGTCTCTTCACAATATTCCTTTATTTCTTTGGCCAATATTCTACTCTCGGCTATATTGGCCTCCCACGTTTTTAATATTATGTCTCCTCTGATTTTCTCTTCAATAGTCAATCTAAGATTTTTGTGGGTTGTAGATATTTCTTCCTTAGAAGATGATACGACCGCATTTTGGAAAGTGATCTGGGCTGCAGTAGCCTCCTTTTCTTTGAGAACAATTTGATCTAATGATTGTCCTATATCCTGGAAATAATCTTGGATGATTCCTAATTTAGGAAGTAGACTTTGTAGTGTTTTTTTCCAGTTTCTGTTGCACTTCCAATGCTTGAGCTTAAAACACTATTATACTTACAATCTGGCCTTCAGTGGAACTCAATTTATCTTGCAGTTGCCTTACTAATTCTTCTTGTTGGGTGACCTTCCCTTGACTCACTTTTATCTTCTTGTTCATCTCATCTAAACTAGACTTCAACAATCGGATTTCATGTTTGTCAACAGATCTGGCCTATTGAAGTCCTTTATTTATCTCGTCTCTAATATCATTCTCTGTATTTCTTATTTGACTTTGTAACTGAGCTATCATTTGATTCCTCTGCTTTAGCCTTGTTTTCAGATTGTCAACTGAGAATAGGTTGGTCATTTCCAAATCTCCTATAGAGCCTGATACCTCGGTGGCAAAGTCTTCCTCTTCTAGATTTTCTCCATCCACAAGTACTCTGTGCTTTTTTACCATTGCACCCTCTCTCAGGTGCATCTCTTTCTTTACCATGGCCTTTATTTTCTTACTAAAAAAGTAATCAGTGAGAGGTATTTCTTCAATGGAGATTGGGGTAAGATCACTTACATATATAGCTCCAACATGGGGAGTCCCAAAACTTGACTGTAAAGGAGTCAATGTTGTAATAGGACTGCCTAACTCTGTGGATGGTGCTCCTTCTGTTGTTTTGGGAGTATCGGCAGGAATAGTTGATGATAAAGGAAAATTCATTTGATTCGGTTTTAAAGGTGTCTTGGATTTAGACTATGTTTCATACCCTGGATGTTTTGTCTATGAAGTTTCTGATCTTTGTGAAGACACTTCGGGATTCTTTGGGTTTTCCTCTATAGTTCTTTTATCCAAAGACTCTGGTTCGAAACCTGGAGGTATAATTTCTTGTTCTGAAGGAGGGGTTATTGATTCTCCTTGTATTACCTTGGGAAACCCATCTCATCTGTGCTTTGGAAAGAAAGAAACCTGGCCTATAGGTCAAGGGATAACTCTTGGACTTTGTCTTGTATCTCCTCATAAGCTTTGATTCCTTTAAATATGTCATCACGAGGGGAGTCATCATGCTCATATGTTTTCATATTGCAATGAGATAGATGATTTCCCACAACTTGATATGGATCATGCCTTCTGAGTTCAATATCCACTAGTTTAATGTCCTCTAATGCTGCAGCTTCTACTTTGGAATGGCCGAAATTTAGCAATGAAAACCTTCCAATATGTACAGGAAAAATTGGCTAGAGTTTATTTTGTACTGCTTTTAACTCTTTGTCAATACCTCCTATTACTATTTGGTGAGCCACTTCTCTACACACCAGTCTGTCAGGAAGAAATCATGGGAGAGCATGAGGGGGGGTCAAACATCCAAAGACTCTAATGTAAGAGAAATTCTCTTCAATAAACCAATCTGCGACTATTTTGAGGTTTCCCATGATTTGCTCTGAAATTTGTGGGAGTGGATAGCCATATAATATTTGGTGCACAGGTGATCCGTCGGATCTCAACATATGTGCATGTAAAAACTATGAATGCTTATCATTAGTTTGTAGTTTGATTTTTCAAAAGCATTAGTGTGTTTATTAAATGCTGAAAATCTGTAAACTGAAAGCAATAGAAAGAGAATATGAAACAGAAAATGAGAGACAAGAACAAAAGAGTTTGATAACGGAGTTCACCCCCTTCACTGGGATACATCTCCGGGTCCCTCTCCAATGGGTACCGATCCATTAATCTCTTCAAAATGGTACAAATGGCACAAATGGCACTGGAATCTCTGCAAATCAACTTCAGCAACAGAGCAATATGCTATACAGAAGCCTTCAAGACCTCCTCTCTGAAAATTACTAAATGGACTCCATAAGACAAAGAATCCAATTAATACAGAGAATGGTCGGCTTCAAAAAGAAACAATATTGGAACAGTTTACAACAAAAACGTTATCTTCTATTCCCCGTCTCTGTTAAAAACGAATTCGGCAGTTGTTCAAAACGGAATGCTGGAAAAATTGCTACGAATTTCTCCTCCGTCCTCTGGCTGCGTCCTCTGGCAGTTGTTCAAAACGGAATGCTGGACAAATTGCTACGAATTTCTCCTCCGTCCTCTGGCTGCRTCCTCTGGSAGTTGTTCAAAACGGAATGCTGGACAAATTGCTACGAATTTCTCCTCCGTCCTCTGGCTGCGTCCTCTGGCAGTTGTTCAAAACAGAATGCTGGACAAATTGCTACGAATTTCTCCTCCGTCCTCTGGCTGCGTCCTCTGGCAGTTGTTCAAAACGAAATGCTGGACAAATTGCTACGAATTTCTCCTCCGTCCTCTGGCTGCGTCCTCTGCTGCGTCCTCTGGCAAAACCCTTGGTTATAAAGGTGCAAGTCGAGGGTTCAATCCCGTCTTGGGCGCATTGGATTTCAATTCTGCGAGATTTTTGATAACAAATCCCGACTTAGGCGCATTGGATTTTCCCACCAAAACGTTGCAACGGATGTACCAAATGTTATGCTCGCCATTCATTGAACCATATTACAAATCGACCAAATCTGTGATCCGCCAAAACAAATGTTGCACCGAATGGTATAACTGCTAGATAAACCATCCACCAAATGTTGCAACCACCCGATGTTACAACTAATCGTGTGAACAAACTACGCACCCAACTCTAAACGGTTATGGAATAACTCCATGCGATGATTATGTCACTAAATGCGCACTCCATGTTACAAATGTTGTCAACGTTGCAATGAACCATTTAGTTATACATTGGATGTGTTGAAAACTTATACAACGAAGCTTTGATTTTATATACCATAACCAATAGCCATGTATGCATTGCTACTTCACTGGCATTGTACCATTTTCTCCTTTATTTGGATCAGTGTACTTTCATGAAGAATGACCCCCTGGATCAATAGGAATCACTACATAGTGACAGATTTCATAAAAGAAATCTCTTTACCTTTTCTTCCCATAGTTTATAATGATAGAAATGGATGGGTTCCGCACAGGTTGAGTTCTAGCTCCAATTCATCAATGGAAAAGGGGTCATATAATAGATAGCATCCATGACATACGCATACATATGAAAATACGTAGGTTGGCCTTTTGAATTTTCCATTTAGTACTCAGTAATCTCCTTGGTTATGTTATCTGATAAAATTTTATCCCAATTGAAAGTGAAACCCTCAACTACTTCGTGCATAATTGGCACCCATTCCGCTAGGAAATGGGTAGGGATTTTCCTCCCAAATAGTCTACATAAAATCATATCTATATAGATCATGTATTCATTTAACAATTCAGTGGCGTAAACTTCATGGGAATCAGCTCTAAATTTCGTTGGAACTCCCCACCATGTTTTAATTATATTCGGATAGGTTTGATCAGATTTTGTACATTCCTTTCGTTGAAACTCCTCTACAAATTCGGCATTATAAATATATTTAGAAACAAGGGATAGATTGTACATTACTTGAATGTGTTCTAGCCTGAAAGAGCCGACGGCAGATTTCTGATGATTTATGATGCTCCTGGTCTGCACATCTGTGTTCATCATAGCCCAGTTTATCATGTCATTGTATGGCATGAGCTTTGGTCATGTAGCTATTTTATGAAGTTTGGCCTTTGTTATAACTCTAATTTTAGTTCCAGTATCATCAGTATTTTCATCTCCAAAATCATCTGGGCAATTCATGGCTTCGCACTCCAAGATTTTGTAAATCTGCCTCTAAGGCTTGATCGAGTCTACATCGTGTGGTGTGGTATCAGACAGAACATCTGAGTTTGGATTTGAGCCTTCACCAACCTCATCACTCTTTTTCAAAGTTTTCTTGGGTGTCATGATGCCTGTGATAAAAACGAGTACCTGTTACAGAGGAGATGGTGTAAGTTTTCTTTGAGTGAAATTTACTATTTTGTTGGGAGCGAGAATGAAATCTGAAATAAAAATCTCTTATTCACTCTCAGTCTGCCTTAACTTCGAGCATGCTTCTATGAATGAGGAATTTATTTGTTTTAATGAGGAGAGTACAATTGAATATATATGCCTTAGGCCATAAAAGAATTTCCATTAATCCATAGTAAATGTTGCCCAATATCGGCGATTCAATATCGGGAGTTTCAAATGAAAAATCATTGAAGAATCCCGAAATGTGAAAGTGCGAAAAACCAATTTATATCGTTAATTTTTGTTTAGATGTTAAAATAATCACAATTAAGCATTTAGTAATTTTGGGGACTTCATGTATCGGGAATTCGATAACACTCAATGCAAGAAATCTCGAATCGCGAAATTGCAATGAAATTTATTAACTGCTAAGCATATTTTAACTCATAATCAAACGTGCTTAGATCATAATTTTTTGGGGTTTCGGGTATCGTGACCTCGATGTTTGTAGAATGTGAGAACTCTCGAATCGCGAAATCGTGATGAGATTTATTAACATTAAACTTTCTTAATATTTTAAATAAACACGGCTTAGCTTTTAAAAATTTTGTGAATTCGGGGATCGGGCTTTGAGGAGGCTCGACGTTGACCCTTTGTATTTCGCAAAATGATGACTCCTGAAATTTTGAAAACAAGTCTTCATATAATTTGATTTTTTGATAAAAAGGTGACTCCATAATTTTTTTAGATAAAATAAAACTTCTTTTAGTCTCAAGTTTGGAAACAGGTACATGTTTCAACATAGGCTCCATCTAGGGATCTTGTCTCCCTATGGGACGAGAAGAACATGTAGACCGAGTGCCTTTATTGGGTAAATGGATTCATTATTGCAGTTATGTGAAACACATCTTGGAGAAAGCACAAAACAGGACTTTAAGATTTCATCCTCAACTTTGAAAACTCTCAAAACTAAAACATTCGGTGATTTCCAGTTAGGCTTATAATAGTTTTCCTTTTCTAAAACTGGCCTCAGATTTGTATAAGATAATCAAAACAACCTTAATCATTCTACCAGGTTTTATTTGATTTTGTTCGCATCAAGGTGAAGTAATTCCATTTTTTTAAGTTAGGGATTAGATGGGGGCAATCATTTAATGAATTTCCTTTCACCATCTGTGTTGTTTCAAAGTATGAAGTGGGTGAAATCAATCAGTATGCGATATACCTGAGAAAATATATGTTTATAATTTAACAACAGAGGTCTGTCAACTCACTTTAATTTCTCTGGACTAATCCTCTCTTGACCTTCAAACATCTTTGCCTTCAGGAAAACTTTCAAGAGGAGTTCTTATTACATTTTCAGGGACCTTCCTCGAGCGAAACCAATCATTTTAATCCGGTTAGAATGACTAAGAGAATTAGGATTATCCTAGACATACTTTTGGTTCAGCTAAAGTCAGAGGAACTATACAATATCTACCTATTCTCATTTTGAAGGTTAGTTTATGAGTTTCCAAAGTTAAGGTGAAACCTTTCTCCTCTATGAAGCTTATGTGAAGATATCAAGGCTCAGTGAAGAAAAAGTTTGAAAATAAACAGGGGAAAAGAAAGAGGCTTCAGATATTCTTTTGTAGGTACAATCACTCTTTACTAAGCTTCTTACTCAACTCTTGGAACTTTTCATTTAATTCTTTTTATTGCTTATTTTTTCGTATATATATATATATATA
>JZKD02S1669864.1:282221-298251 GCA_000966675.3 Picea glauca
TTTACTTCTACTAGAACATTTTAACCTAAGTTTTTTAAGACAGAAATTCATACCTTAGTAGTTGCTTATACTTCCAGCCAAACAGATTGTTAGTTTATTACCTTTTTTGGGAGACATTTAACGTGAGTATCCATGCATGTTACCTTTCTAATGTTTCTAGTCTCCTGGCTTGTTAGCAAGTCTCCTGTAATAAGATAATCATGATAGCTGTCAGGAACTCTAGTAGATTAGAAAACTTCTTATTCCAGTTTGTTACCTATTTTGTATATTAATTTTTTATTTTTTTTTTAAACTGACCTTTTATATTTACAGTAAAAATAAAGACTTACCGAAAGAAAGGTAACTATAAATGAAACATGAAAACAAATCTGTATGTACAATGAGAGTTTGAAACATATTATTGCATGAAATGCTTAAGGTATCGCCCGTTGACAGGGGCAGTAAGAATCTTTTCATCGAGGTTTTCTAATAAAAATGCATTCTTTCCCTCAAGGGATGTAATTTTGTATGGTCTGCACTAGATCTGATCAAACTTACCATGTTTCCCAGCATCCTCTTTTCTGGCTTCCCATTTTAGAACAAAATCACCAAGGAGAAATTCCCTATCTTTAGCTTTTTGGTCAAATAAGGATTTCATATTATCTTGATATTTCTATAGTTTTTCATTTACTTCTGCCCTATTTTGTTGAACTTCAATCAGCTGATTTATCCTCCTGGTAATGTCGTTTGGTTCTTCATTTGAGTCTTGCTAGAGTTTCATTATTGGAAGCACTATATTTATTGATAAAATGACGTCAGTACCATATACCATCTGAAATTGGGACATTTCGATTGATCATTTTGTGCCTATCATGTTATCCCATAAAGCATACTTTAAATGCACATGCCATGCTTTCTTATTTTTGGTCAGTACTTTCTTAATTATAGTGATTAGGATTTTGTTAGATGACTCAGCTAATCCATTTCCCTATGGATAATAGGTCGTGGAGTGTCCTAGCACAATATTATATTTTTGGCAAAAGCTTATCATAGCCATGGACTTGAAGGCCTGACCATTATCAGTCACTATTTTTCGAGGACAACCAAATCTTGATAGGATATTCTCCTCCAGAAAGTTGATCACTATTGCGTCAGTTGTGTTTCTCGTACGAATAGCTTCCACAAATTTAGTGAAATAGTCTATTGCGGTCAGAATCCATTTGTGTTGAGAACTCGAGTGTGGATGAATTTCTCCAATAAAATCAAGACCCCATTTTTGAAATGGAGCTTCAGTTTTAACTGACACTAAAGGTAATGTTGGGACTTTCTGCTTGCCTGTAAATAACTGACAGGGATTACAAGTTTAGACTTTAGTGTTTACATCAGTGAATAATTTTGGTCAGTAATACTTGGCTCTTAGGATTTTATAATTCGTTTCTCTCCAAGCATGGTGTCCTCCACACACTCCTTCATGGAATTCCTCTATAACCTTTTCGGTTTCAGATTCTACTAAGCAGCTCAGCAAGAAACCTAGGGGATCCTTCCAATACAATATTTTACAGCGTGTAACTTCAATGTCCTAGATTTAGATGAGGTTAGTTCACTGGGGCACTGAAGGGTAAGTAAATAAGAAACAATATCATGGTACCAAACTAAAGAAGAGAATTTTTGTAGAATTTCAGTTGTGGGCATAGTGACATCGAGTTCATCTATCTCTAAAAATCCTTCATTCTCTTGCAGATGATTTATTCTAAGTTCTTTCAAGTTTGATTCAACCAACAATTAAGCCAAACCCTGACCTTTAATAAGATTATTTGGTTTAACTTCCAGGTCAAACTCCTAAATTTTTTCCAACCATCTGCCTCTCCTTCCATCATTGTCAGGTTGAACCAGTATATCCTTAATAGAACTGGTAGGCACATAAGCAATGATCTTTGAATGCAGTACGTAAGTTCTGAAAGATTTGAAAGCTTTTACCATTGCATAAGCTTTTTTTTCCAATATATAATATTTTAGCTCAGCATCTCTGAGACTTTTACTAAAGAATGCAATGGGCTGCTCAAAATCCTCATCATTTTTCTATAATAATACAGCTGCAATAGTATGCCCAGAAGAAAATGAAAAAAAAAAAAAAAAAATTCAAATAATCAGGACTCGCTAGTACTGGTGCTTCACCTATGACCTTCTTAATGTGTTCGAATGATGTCTTAGCCTCGTTTTTCCACTTCACCTCGCTGTCTTTTTTAATCATACGTGTAATCAACTTTATAATTTCAGCAAAATTCAGAATGAATCTTCTCAAGAAATTTATTTTCCTTAAAAATGACTGAATTTCTTTCCTATTCCTAGGAATATTGATAGTATCTATTTCTTCAATCCTTTTCGAGTCGATTTTGATTCCATCCCTAGACACTATATGGCCCAAGAGATTACCTTCTTGCATTGCAAAATGATATTTCTTAGGATTCAGAGACAAACCAAATTTGTGACATTTTTCGAAAGTTTGCTTGAGGTGTACTAGATGTTTTGCATCAGATTTAGAAAAAATAGTTAGATCATCAAGATAAATAACAACAAACTTATCTCTTTCTCCGATGAAGGCGATGTCCATAGCTTGTTGGAAAGTTGCTCATGCATTCATTAAACCGAAAGGAATTTTGTCATACATAAAGGTACCCCAAGGAGTAGTGAATGCAGTTTTCTCTTTATCATCTTGATGGACTGCAATTTGACTATAGCCTGAAAATCCATCAATCATAGACATTATGTTAGCTCCTACTACTTTCTCTAAAATGTGATCCATTTTAGGCAATGGGTAATTGTCTTTGAGTGATGATTTGTTTAGGTTCCTGAAGTCTACACACAGTCTGATTTCACCATTTTTCTTTCTTACTGGAACTAAATTGGCTACCCACTCAGAGTATCTGAGAGGGACAATGATATTGGCATCTAGAAGATTCTTTACCTATTTTTCTATCACAGGCAGCAAGATAGGATTAATCTGTCTGAGTTTTTTCCTAAAAGGTTTGACACCTTATTTCAGAGGAATTTTGTGTTTCATTATAGTAGTGTCATAAGTTCTTAATTGGTCATAAGACCAAGCAAAAACATATTTATATTGTCTAAGCAACTCAACATATTTACTTTTTGTTTCTGGGGGAAGGTACTTAGATAATTTTACCAACCTAGGATCTTCTTTAGTGCCTATGTCACAATCTTCAACTTCTTCCTGCTAAGGTTGTAAGTTGGATTTCAAAGGAATGTCATCATGGTTAAATAACCTCCCTAATGGAATCAAACCTTTGGGGATCTTATTATTTTTCAGAACAAGCATTCGATGATTAGCAATTTTATTTTGAAATTCTTGAGGATCTTCCCCTTCCTTCATAATCCAAGAGGGATCGTTTTGGTTTTCTTGGTCGGTATGTGTTTCGGCAAAGTCATCTACCATTTATAAGAATTTCCTAATTTGTTCATCATCCTCTAAAACTTGCCAATGTTGTATGTTATTTGGTATGGAAGGTCTATGCCTCATCTCTATATGGTATTTAAGTTTGAAAACAGTTGGGGGCACAAATTTTGAGGCCGCTTTGGCCAATGAATCTGCATGTTGATTCTCAGTTCTAGGGATGTAATGCACAGTAACCAAGGAGAATAAATTCTCGATAGATCCTAGGCACAATTCCTATAGGATCTCAACCTTGGGTGTTTAGCCTGGTACTGACGGTTAACTTGTTTTACGATTAGTTCTACATCGCCATAGACTTCTAAATTCTTAATTTTTAATTTCCTGGCAGCTTCTAATCTTAAGACCAAGGCTTCGTATTCACATACATTGTTAGTGTAATCTATGTCCCACTGTAACTTGTAAGAAAAAGGAATCATGAACTCATCGTCAGGTGCCACAAATAGCACTCCAGCTCCTGCTCCTTCACAAGACAAAGCACCATCAAAATACATTTTCCAAATTCCAGTGTTATATACATCTGTTCAATAAGATTTTTGTGGTGAGGGTTTTTAATTAATTTTGAAAAAACCACAGTTTCGTTGAGAGATTGTCGACGTTTCAGATCTATATCAGGATCCATCTTCAGGATACATCTTTATTTGATTTATCTATTTTTTATTTTTCTGTACAATTTTTTTCTGTACATTCTTCTAAGTCAACATCAATGGATAAAATACAATTTCCTAGATCCTGATCGACAATATAAATAGGGTAATTATTTGGTTTCAGCGAATCACTTACCGTAAACGCCAACCTCGTTTATCTGTACAAGCATGTGAACTGTCCTTCGAAGATTGGGATTGTGGCGTATGTCATATCCATTTGGAGGGATCCTCCAAGCTTAGCGCCCCAAGACCTAGATAACAACATGCCATACTTTAGGGGTATATCAGCAACAAGTACATCCATCATAACGTTTTCACAAGAACCTGAGCAAGATTAACGACTAGATCTTTTATCATACCCATGCACTTGACTTTTCTCGAATCGAAAGAGTACAAGTCTCCATATGGTCGAGTAATTTCAATACCCAGTCTATCCATAATACTTTTGGGTATCACGTTATGAGAGGCTCCCGAATCCAACATGCAATTGTGAAGCAGAGTGTACAATTACTGTAATATAAAAGGGGGCGACGGTATCTCTGGCACCTTCGAAGTGTGGACCAAAGATTATATTGGTTTTATCGCCTTCCAAGTTTATCACATCAGCCTGACTTTCAGTATCGAAAAAGTTTATCAATTGAGCAATTTGTTTTCTGTATGTAGGGTTTTTTGCTAGTTCGACCAAAGGTATAGGGATTTTGATTTTATTAATTCCATTTTCCAGACTAAAATTTCTCGTTGTTTTATCAAATTTTGTGGTTTGAGCTTATACCACTTTCTTTTCAGTTTTATTTTTTTCTGAGGCTTTTATTTCAGCCACATGAACCTTTGCTTTCCTTGTGTTGATGACTGGTGTTTCTGTTGGCTTCGTCTTGGTAGACTGTGTGTCAGCAGTCTTGGTTTTAACAGTTTGCTTTTCAACAGCTTTTGAAGTTGCCTCGTCTGTTTCCCCCCTTGGAAGTATTTTCTTCATAGTGATGGTTGTGATATTCTTGTTTCTAGGCCTTAGATTTTACTTTTGGTGAAGTTCGGCCATTATATCATCAGTGATTTCTTGATAAGCTTAATCTTTTGTAATATTGTTGTTCTTGTTATTTTCATATATGTCTTATGTATTTAAGTATTTTTCATAATCTTGTTTCTTCAAATAAGGTTGTTGAGAATCATCGCCAAGATAATTTATGTCTTCTTCTAACTCCTCAAAATCTTGCATGTATTCTCCTCCTATAAAATTTTCATTTTTGAAGGGGGCTTGAATATTTTGGTCCTCATTCTTAATTTGTCTTTGTTGTGTTTGAGGGTTAGGATTCCTTTTGAGATCCTTTCTACGGAAATGATCATTTTTTGGTTGGTCTAATTCCATTCTTGATATCTTATTCAAAAATTCTTTAATTATTCTCGCCATGTCATCCATCTTGTCTTCTGAAGACCTCCCAGATCCAGAGGGTCCCACTTGTTCTCTATATCGTCTGGTTTCTTTATTTCTCGTTTCAGATTTTTTTTTTAACTTTCTTGATGCCATCATATTTGACTCAATTTCTAAAGCATAATCCTGCATTTTAGTGAGGTCTACAGATCTCCTTTCCCTCAACAACAAAGCGAAATCAGGATCAAAAGCCCCAGCAAAAGTTACTTTCGCTGCAGGTTGGGAAGGTTTAACCTCGGCTGGAATTTTATTATACAATTTATTAAACCTTTGGGTAAACTCGAGAACTGATTTCGAATTTTTCTTTCTCAAAGCCCCAAACTCAATTAGATAATATAGATGATCTTTCCTTTCTCCCCATTGTCTAGTAAAAGCATTTTCCAACTCATCGTATGATCCTATCTATCTTGCTGCTAGACCTCGGAACCAGGTTCTCACCTGTCCTTCAAAGGTTTGAGCTAAGAGTCTTGAATAAACATCCTCATGTTCAATACTGAGGATGTCAGCAAATTGATCAAAGAAATTGATGTGTTCGACAGCAGTCAAGTCTCCCTCCCCAATGAATTTCGACAGGTTTTTCATATAATTTTCGGGTAGGTCATGGAGGGGAACTGAGAGAACTAGAGGGGCATATCTAGCAGCTACCTTAGCAAAAATCATAGGAGGGGGAGGTGGGCTGTGACTAGCTCCTCCTCCTCCTGCACCTCTAACACCACATGCTTCGGCTGCAGCCATTAAAAATTTAGGAGATGAAACTTGAAGATTATAAGGAGAATGTTTAAAGGGGCATGGTAACCCTTCAGTTGTGTCTGGATAGGGAAAGATGGTTTTAGGAAAATGATCATCAAGGGATAGGAAACTTGAAAAAGAGGGACTTGGAAAACGGGGACTGGTTTCTTCGGTCTCACAGGGTGTATATACTGGAGAACCAACAGAAGTCGAGTCAAGGTATACAGTATATTCTTCGGAGTTGTAAGAGATTGGAAACTGAAGTTCGTGAAGTGAAGAAATGTCAATCGAGGCGGGAAGTGAGATAGATCTTTTACCTTTATTGGTAAAAGAAACAGTTGAAAAAGTCTCAGCTTTAAATTCGGGTAAGACCAACCCAGGATTTAGGGTTTCAATTTTATCGATGGATGATTCTCCACAAAGGAGTGAGGCATTCGACCTTTCAAGTAGATCCTTAGTATTCGACTCTGTGAATTTAGGTTGATAAATTTTACTTGTTGAAGAAGTAGTATGTTTAAGGTATCTTCTTGATTTCAAAATTTTTTCTAGGTCAGATACAGGCGAAGTCTGCTTGTTATCTAGATTTTTTCTGGTATTATTTCGTGTAAAAGCCAGTTTATTAATCGCGGAGTCGCCAAGTGAAAGATGAAAATAGCCTTATAAAGTAATCAATATTTGTTCACTATCAAAGAAAGAAATTACCAATGTCGTTCTTCCCAGGGAAAAATAACTTTGTTTCTTCGTTCCCCGGAAACGGCGCCAAAAAGATGTTGTTCCAGAGTCTATACTTAAGACTTTGAAGTATAAAGTCTAGGCATCCAAAAAAGTAAATAAAGTTTTTGATGAATGAAAAGGAAACCAGTTCTTTACGAAAAGAAGTTATGGTTGATTTCTGAGTTTTCTTTGTCTAGCTTCCAATCGTTCCTTGATGCTTGTGTCATGTTCAATGGTTGCACATGAACGTTCGAGTTCAACCCGGGTGGTGGTAGTTTCTAAGATAGTATTAAACAAAGTTAGAGCAATGTTGGTCTAATCTATCAGTTCGGGTTCAATGTTGGGTTGTCTTGCAACAGGTACAGTCATGGAGGAAAAGAAATTTAAAAGATCTATCGTTTTTAGGTTTGTTGTTTTCTATTTTAGATTATGTGAGAAAAATTCCTAAAGTTGAATTAATGTATAACAATTCAAAGGTCATTTTCCATGCCTGAGTCAAATTTGAAAATAGTGATTCTGATGAAAGAAAAAAATAAAGGTATTTAAACAAAGTCAGGCATCAACATGGAAGAATATCACTCTGAAACAGAAGAAGAATTATGAATGTGAAACCTTTAATGAAGCATATAGTGTGGTGATCTAACTAACTCACAAGTCTTGAATCTGTTGATAGCAAACACAGAGGAAAAATTTGTAAACAATCAGATAACTAAATAAACATTATAACCACAGTAGTTGTTGTACTAAGTTGCAGTTAAACATTCATCAAAAATATATAAGAAATGATGCTAAATATGAAAGGACATAAGAACACATAACTAAGGATCTATGAAAATTGGAATCTCCAGTTTGCATTTATCTTAATTCTTGTAAAGGAGAGATTTATCTACTACAACCGGCCAGAAAAAAAGCCTTCTCTAAGTCTTTCGAAATTATATTTATACAAAGGTTACCAACCCTAGACGGTTGGAACTGTCCTTATTCCTAGCTATGAACGGTTACAAAATAAAGACTTGAACCGTTTCACCAGTTCCCTTTTATCTTCTTACATACACCGGTATAATGGGAAACATGTATTACTTCATTATTTCTTTGAAGTACTTGCTTCACTTGGCACCTGCTTATAAACTACCCTAATATTCTTGAAGGTTCCGACACATCCTTTGCCTCAAAAAGATACATCTTCCAGTGAATTTTCGGCAACCTGTCTTCAATCCTTCTATATTCAAACTTTATTGACTGCAACTGTAGATTTGGATTTACCAACCATTTATCCATTTGGGAAATGTCGGATTGCTTTAACTACGAAATTTCAATCTGAATTTCATTCAAGCTCTCTTTGATATGCAGTTGATGCTTTATAACATTGATTTGTCCTAGTATTCCAGAACAATCGTCTTTTCCAATGCCTAGTAATTTTTTATCTAGTAGATCGAAAGTCTCTTCACAATATTCCTTTATTTCTTTGGCCAATCTTCTACTCTTGGTTATATTGGCCTCCCATGTCCTTAATAGTATCTCTCTTCTTATTGTCTCTTCAACAATCAATCTAAGATTTTTGGGGGTTGCAAATATTTCTTCCTTAGAATATGATATGACCTCTTTTTGGAAAGTGATCTGGGCTGCAGTAGCCTCCTTTTCTCTGAGAACAATTTGATCTAATTATTGTCCTATCTCCTAGAAATAATATTGGATGATTCCTACTTTAGGAAGCAGACTTTGTAGTGTTGTTTCTAGTTTTTGTTGCACTTCCAATGCTTGAGCTTGAAACACTGTTATAATTACAATCTGGCCTTCAGTGGAACTCAATTTATCTTGCAGTTGCCTTACTAATTCTTCTTGTCGGGTGACCTACCCTTGACTAGATTGTATCTTCTTGTTAATCTCATCTAAACTAGACTTCAACAATTGGATTTCATGTTTGTCCACAGCTCTGGCCTGTTCAAGTACTTTATTTATATTGTCTCTAATATTATTCTTTGTATTTCTTATTTGACTTTGTAACTGAATTATCATTTGATTCCTCTGCTTCATCCTTGTTTTAAAATTGTCAACTAGATATAGGTTGGTCATTTCCAAATTTCCCATAGAGCCTGCTACCTCGGTGGCAAAGTCTTCCTCTTCTATATTTTCTTCATCCACAAGTACTATGTGTTTTTTTACCATTGCAACCTCTCTCAGGTGCATCTCTTTCTTTACCACGGCCTTTATTTTCTTACTGAAAAAGTAATCAGTGAGAGGTATTTCTTCAATGGAGATTGGGGTAATATCACTTACATATATAGCTCCAATATGGGGAGTCCCAAAACTTGACTTTAAAGGAGTCAATGTTGTAATAGGACTGCCTAACTCTGTGGATGGTGCTCCTTCTGTTGTTTTGGGAGTATCGACAGGAATAGTTAACGATAAAGGAAAATTCATTTGATTCGGTTTTAAAGTTGTCTCGGATTTAGACTCTGTTTCAGACGTTGGATGTTCTATTTGTGAAGTTTCTTATCTTTGTGAAGACACTTCGGGATTCTTTGGGTTTTCCTCTATATTTCTTTTATCCAAAGACTCTGGTTCGAAACCTGGAGGTATATTTCTTGTTATGAAGGAGGGTTTATTGATTCTCCTTGTAGTACCATGGGAAACCCAACTTGTTTGTGCTTTTATAAAGCAAGAAATATGGCTTTATTTCTCCTCGTAAGCTTTGATTCCTTTAAATATGTCATCACAGGGGGAGTCCTCATGCTCATATGTTTTCATATTTTAATGAGCTAGATGATTTCCCACAACTTGATATGGATCATGCCTTCTGAGTTCAATATCCACCAGTTTAATTTCCTCTAATGTTCCAGCTTCTACCTTGGAATGGTCAAAATTTAGCAGTGAAAACCTTCCAATCTGTACAAGAAAAATTGGCCAGAATTTCTTTTGTACTGCTTTTAACTATTTTTTGATGCCTCCTGTTACTATTTGGTGAGACACTTCTCTACACACCAGTCTATCAGGAATAAATCTTGGGAGATCATGAGGGGGGATCGAACATCTGAAGACTCTTATGTAAGAGAAATTCTCTTCA
Source organism: Picea glauca (assembly GCA_000966675.3). Taxonomy (NCBI): domain Eukaryota; kingdom Viridiplantae; phylum Streptophyta; class Pinopsida; order Pinales; family Pinaceae; genus Picea; species Picea glauca. The sequence continues at coordinate 292,247 of JZKD02S1669864.1, forward strand.
ATAAACTAATCTGCGATTGTTTTGAGGTTTCCCATGATTTGCTTTGAAATCCGTGGGGGTGGATAGCCATATAATATTTGGTGCATAGGAATCACTACATAGTGACATATTTCATAAAATAAATCTTTTACCTTTTCTTCCCATAGTTTAGAGTGATAGAAATGGATGGGTTCTGCACAGGTTGAGTTCCAACTCCAATTCATCAATGGAAAAGGGGTCATATAACAGATAGCATCCATGGCATACGCATACATATGGAAAGACGCAGGTTGGCCATTTGACTTTTCCATTTGGTACTCAGTAATCTCCTTGTATAGGTTATCTGATAAAATTTTATCCCAATTGAAAGTGAAACCCTCAACTACTTCATGCATAATTGGCACCCATTCCGCTAGGAAATGGGTAGGGCTTTTCCTCCCAAATAGTCTACATAACATCATAGCTATATATATCATGTATTAATTTAATGATGCAGTGGCATAAACATCATGGGAATCATCTCTAAATTTCGCTGGAACTCCCCACAATGTTTTAATTATATTCAAATAGGTTTGATCAGATTTTGTACATTCCTTTCGTTGAAACTCCTCTATGAATTCGGAATTATAAATATATTTAGAAACAGGGGATATCTTGTACATTACTTGAATGTGTTCTGGCTTAAAAGAGCCGATGATGGATTTCTGATGATTTATGATGCTCATGGTCTACACATCTGTGTTCATCAGAGCCCAATTTATCAAGTCATTTTATGGCATGAGCTTTAGCTGTGTAGCTATTTTATGAAGTTCAGCCTTTGATATAACTCTAATTTTAGTTCCAGTATCATCAGTCTTTTTGTCTCCAAAACCATTTGGGCAATTCATTGGCTTCACGCTCCAAGATTTCGTAAATCTGCCTCCAGGACTTGACTGAGTCTACAGTGTGTGGTGTGGTATCAGACAGAATGTCTGAGTTCGGATTTGAGCCTTCACCAGCCTCATCACTCTTTTTCAAAGTTTTTCTGGGTGCCATGATGCCTCTGATAAAAATGAGTACCTGTTACAGAGGATATGGTGTAAGTTTTATTTGAGTGAAATTTACTATTTTGTTGGGAGCGAGAATGAAATTTGAAATAAAAAGCTCTTATTCACTCCTAGTCTGCCTTAACTTCGAGCATGCTTCTACGGATGAGGAATTTATTTTTTTTAATGAGGAGAGTACAATTGAAAATATGCGCCTTAGGCCATAAAATATTTCCATTAAGCCATAGTAAATGCTGCCCAATATCGGCGATTCGATATTGGGAGTTTCGGATGAAAAATCATTGAAGAATCTCGAAATGTGAAAGTGCAAAAAACCAATTTATATCATTAATTTTTGTTTAGATGTTAAAATAATAACAATTAAGCATTTAATACTTTTTGAGACTTCGCATATCTGGAATTCAATAACACTCTATGCAAGAAATCCTGAATCACGAAATTGCAATGAGATTTATCAACTGCTAAGCATATTTTAACTCATAATCAAACGTGATTAGATTGTAAGTTTTCGAGGTTTCGGGTATCGTGACCTCAATGTTTGTAGCATGTGAGAACTCCCAATCGTGAAATCGTGATGAGATTTATTAACATTAAAATTTCTTAATATTTTAAATAAACATGACTTAGCTTTTAAAACTTTCATGAATTCGGGGATTGGGCTTTGAGGAGGCTCGACATTGACCCTTTGTATTTCACAAAATGTCGAGTCCTGAAATTTCAAAAACAAGTCTTCATATAATTTGATTTTTTGATAAAATGGTGGCTCCATAATTTTTTTAGATAAAATAAAACTTCTTTTAGTCTCAAGTTTGGAAACTGGTATATGTTTCAACAAGGTCCTTACTTACTTCTTGGCAAAAGGATTCTTTTGAAAGAGGTTGATGGTAGAGTCATAGCCGATGTCCATTTACCACAAAAGGAGAACTAGACATGTCGATGGTAACTAAAGTTATTGTGCCATTATCATGGACTTCATTGATTTCATACGGTCCCATCCACCTTGTCTGTAATTTTCCAGGAAAATCCTGAAACTTGGAATCATAGAGAAGCACTCAATCACCTTTATGGAAGGATTTCTTCTTGAGATGTTTATCATTCCAACTAATTCTCTGTTGTTTAATAACAGTTGTGCATTGCAGGGAGAACAAGCATGCTTCGTCTAACTCATTGAGTTGTTGTAGGCATTGTTTATGTGCCTCTATAAGATCTAGTCCAATTTCCTAGGCCATCCTTAGAGTCTTGATCTCAAATTCTATTGGAAAGATGGTTTCTTTTACATAGACTAGATGATAAGGAGAGTAACCAGTAGTGTTACGCCATGTCGTTTGATAGGCCCATAAGGCATTTGGAAGCTTGGTTGCCCAATTCTGATGGTTTTTTTAGACTTTTTTTGTCAAAATTGCCTCCAAGACTTTATTGGTACTTTCTACTTGTTTGTTTTCCTGTGGGTGGTAGGGGGAAGTAACTATGTGTTTAATATGATAATTTCACAGGGTGGTCATGATTCTATGGGTTGTAAATTACGACCCTTTGTCAGTGATTACTTCCCTGGGTAATCCATAGCGTACAAATAATTCGAAGAGAAACTTGATGATTGCTTCCTCTGTTGCGTTTGACAGGGCTACTACCTCTACCCATTTGGTCGTATAGTCTGTTGCAACTAGAATATAAGCCTTCTGATTTGATTTTGGATTGAAGGGGCCAACAAAATCCAATGTTTATCTTTCAAAAGGTTATGTGACTATTTGTGCTTGCAGGGGCATTTCATCATCTTGGTCAGGTCGACCCATCCTTTGACAGCTATCGCAGGCATGGACATACTTCTTCACGTCTTTAAATACTGAGGGCCAATAGTATCCCATCTATAAAATATTATGCCCATTTCTGCATTTTGCAAAATGTCCACCATAGGGATCATCATGACCCACATTTAGAGCATCATAAATTTCATCATCCCTTACACATCTTAAGATCTAGAGGTCAACCCCTGTGTGGAACAGATATCCACCAATCTAGGTGAATCGTGCACTGTGTTGGATGATTAATTTCCTTTCTCTTGGTGATACGTGTGCTGGTAGTTTCCCAACTACCAGATAATTAGCCACATTAGTGTACCATGGTGTTTTAATAGTGACAGTTGTTACACGTCAAAATTAATCAGCTGGATAAGTCTCGCATCTTCCTCTCAATTGTCGTAAGTGTCGCATCCTCCTTACAACTTTCGCAAGTGTCGCAAGTTGGTCACAAGTGTCGCAAATGATGTTTGAGCATACTTCCATGCCGACGACACTAAGGAGACACTTAAAACATCTCATGTGCTTGATTTGAAGAAGAAGAACTGGTTTACTGAAGTCAAATAACTCTTGACACCTGAAGAGAGCTCTGAAACAAAGGTTCTGAGGGGGAGCGCTCCCCTATATCAGCCCTAGAAGCGTTGGTGCTCCCCTACAAGGCTTAAAGGAGCATTATAATGCTCCCCTGCCTCCTTTGAAGAAGAGTTTCTCATCTTGAGAGTGTTGGCGCCCCCTCAAAGCTTACCAGGGAGCGCTACAGTGCTCTGATGCCCCTTCTAAGGGAGCGCTACCTAATCTGAGGCAGTAGTTGGCCCGTTGAGGAGAATAAGGAGAGGATCTTTCGAGATTAGGAAGCAGTTGTATTTGAATTCTTGGTTTCATCAAGAGATCCCCGATCTAAGGAGGAAGTTCCCAACTTGTTCTAAAGATAACTCAAGAGGTTAAGCTCCTCTTAACCTATATAAGTGGGCTCTGTGATGGTGGAAAGGGGGAAGAACTGCTAGTATGAAACCTATGATCTTGGAGGAAATACACAGTCAGCCAAAGGAGAGTGATTAGTGAAGTTGTTGTTATCCAAGTTGTGGAGATTTCACGCAAGGTTTAGACGAAGAGGACTTGATGAAGTTGTCGCATTCGCATCTACGATTGTAAGTACGGTTGTCGTTATTCTCATCAATATGACATGCTTGGCCTGTTTCTTTCTAGTTTGTGTCTAATGTTACATGAAATTATCATTAATTGATAGATCTATTTTCAAGCTAACATCAATAGAGTAGGAAGTGGTCGTATCTTGTTTGTCCGCAAAACTCAGCAAGGAGCAAAGGATTGGAGCGCAACTCGGAGCGTGCAGGGACAAACGTCAGTAAAGAGGTACTTATGTCATCCTTCCTTCTCATGTGTTATTTTAGATATATTTGAAAGGAAGTCAGTGTCCACGTTAATAATTTTCTGTCTAGATTTAGGGTCAAGCTCTTAGAGGCAATCTACCTGTCCGCAGGGAGATTTTCCTACAACAGAAACTGATGACTCCACTGGGGAGATAGCCTCAAATCGAAACTTTTGGTTTTGATTTTCTCCTCATTGGCTTAGTTTTACCCCTTGATTGTTTCAGACCTGGTTCACTCCTCTTTTGATTGGTTTCATGAGCTGATTATCTCCTTACCTCATCATACTCAGCATAATTGTCGGAATTGAATTGCAATTTTTTGATTTTTTGACATTTTTGGGAGTTTTAGACCCTAGCACCCCTGTCCTAGTGTTAACAAAGTGCCATCACTCCCCCATAGCTTTGCACAGAGCGCTATAATGCTCCTTTCCTTTGGAAATAGAGCTCCATCCCTCTTTGGCCCAAAAAACCTTCCAGAATTGCTTTTTCTGGGTTTTGCCTCAGTGTCTCCTCTGCTGAGTAACCCTGTGAGCCAATGTTTCTTCCCTTTCAGCCTTGACATCTGTATTTTGCTTGAAGAACGAACATCTTACTAGTTGGATATTGTAGCCTTCTTCACTATTGTTATTGGTTTTTTTTGTTGATTGGAGTTTGAGACCCATGCATTGTTTTTCTCTTCTCATCAACTGAGTAAAAACCCTGGTGAAGGTCATAAAAGGCCTACAGGCCTCTTCATTTTGATTATAGTCAAGATCATTGTTCTTCACCTTTTCTTTTGGGTGTGAAGTTTTTTTTTCTCTTTGATTGTTTCTTTTCTTTTTCTTTTCGTTTTGATTGCAACGAAAGGGTGTATTGTGTGTATGACTTTTGCTTGTGCTAGTTTGGTTTTCATTCATACAAGAAGGTAATTAGCAAAATGATCATTGTGTTGAATTAATCATTATTCATATACAAACGACAAAAAGCATCTGCATGATTGATTGTGCATATTAGAAGGCATCTCAAAATTTTTAGCATTGCACCAGGATTTGATTGAGAAAAAGAATTGTTTGAGGACATTCCTTAATAGTGCTTGTTAGTGAAAAGAACTTTCTCTCTCCCTTAGATAGATGTTCATTGAAAGGAAATGATTGCTTATCATATTTGATGCATTATTTGGGTCTGATTCATAACTCCATTCGTTTCACTTCCATGCACCCCTTTGCATAAAGAACAGCCATAAAATCAACGCTAATTAAAAGTTATCTAGAACTTTTTCTTTTCTAGGATCCTCCACCAACAGTAGACTAGGCTTAGTACTTTGGATTAGGGATGTGAGAATAACTCTCCAAAGTTTCGAAAACAAACACTAGCATCCTGAGTTAGGGAGATTCAAATCCAGTTATCGTATAAGTCTGCCTGGGATCCCCCTCTCACACAGGGGTTACGCACGAGGTCGCATTCGGGTAAGCTACGGGGACTAACCCTTTGTGGTTTAACTGATTGTGGTGGTCAGATCGTATTATGGGGATCACTTTGAGGTAAATCCACAATTACTGCATGGAAGCCTTTTAGTTGATTTCGGGCTCGATACCCTGCCCATACATTTGGATCGGACTGTCGACTGTTCCCGCCCAGGGGCTGACTACGAATTGGTAACCTTAGTGGCTATAATCTTTAGGGTCTTACATAAGGTGACAGTGACAGAAAGTCTCACTGTACCTGGAGCAGACATTGGTCAAACTCACTCGGGCTCCTTGGAGGGTAAATCCACAATTACTGTGTGGAAGCTTGCACCAAGGCGTAAGTCCGTTAAGCAGG
>JZKD02S1669864.1:304988-315493 GCA_000966675.3 Picea glauca
GTTTCTCTCAACCTCTCGGAGACCTATTGTTGGTACTGTCATATCTGCTATGACCGGGATGCCTCCACGACATCCTGGTACCAGTATATCAGTCGGGCACACTGCTCCCTTATCTGCATGTTGGAAACAATACATCTGTTAAAACTCTTTTACATACCCCAAAAAAATACATATACATCAAAAACTTAAAAACAAAAACTAGACAAGGTATGGCTCATTCTCTTACCTGACTCATCCCAGTCTTCCCCCGCGGGCAAAATCAAGTCCATGCTCCCGCAGAAATCTACATCGGCATAAGGGAAGTCCTCTATCCAAAGGTACTGCCATCTCACTAGGCAAAGAAATCGCCAGTAAAATGGAACTCTGACTCCGACACTAGCCTCGGAGACAAACTAGTCCACCTCTCCATCCTAGGTTCATCCACTGGTCGCACCGCCAGTGCTATCTGAGGCTACATCTGAGGGATGCGCTCTAGAAAAAATGAGACCAAAAATGAACCGTAACCAAACTGCTTATGTCCAGTCCTGCATCGTGAGATCTGTTCCTTCACATTTCCAAGGAACGTTGCACTCCAGTTGAACAGTGTTGGTTCCAAATATTGAACACCGTAATCCACCTGTGATCTTGATGCCAGATGGGCGCTAGTGCTGCCTGTCATTCTTGTGATAGAAAATAGTATAGACCGGAGGGGCAAATCTCGAATATCATTGATAGGAATTCTACCCCCTACCAGCCTTGCTCCTGGAATGCAGTGGTGTTCCAGGTACACGTCCACCTCTTCAGGTAGTGCCCACTGCCCGGAGAACAATATGGGGACCCCTCTTTTCGAGAGGTAGGTCAAAAAGTACACGTCTTCTAACTCAATGGTTAAAAGTTGTGTGTCGATTCAGAATCCTTGTTCTGCAACATCCCAGAGGCCAATCATATGTTCGAACAATAAAACCTCTTTCTTCATCTTTTGCAACTTGAAGAATTTGAGAAAACCGCAAGCTCGCAAAGTGGCCCGTGTACGAGGACTTCGTAAGGCGGCTAGGTCATCCATCTCATGTTCCCTCTCTTTCCATTCAATCATGATTGCCGAAGTTACCTACAAAACAAAAAATCAAGAAATTCATTATTTCCACGTTTTGGCAATTTCAGCAATTTTCAAAAGCAATTTAAAACATGAAATAAGATCCCCACATCATTTAAAAGTAACCACACACTCTTTTTAACCACTACGGCCTCTCCTAAGCATTTAACATTCATCAAACAATGATAAAAACGTTTTAAAAGATCAAAACAATTTTATGGCTGCGTGGGCATGCGTGGGGGATTTCCCATGGATTTTTTGCTAAAAAAAAACCCATCTAATAAACTTCTAGGGCGTTGGCATCTTAACCATCCATTCCTAGGACGTTTTTGCAAAACAAATCCCGTTTTCACATTGATTTTTAAAGAGGTTGATTTGGTTCTAATTGGGGCGACTTAGGGCTTCGTGTTTTAAAATAAATAATGCTATGAAAATGAATGTGAAACCACGCAATTGAAAGAGCACGAGATGTACACCTACCTGGTCTGAACGGCGAGTGAAATGGTCGACCGTAGCTCCAGCAGCAAACAAAACAAGATTCACTTCAAACTGAGAATCACCACTACTCCAAAATCCTTGCAAAATTAAATGGTAAATAAAATTTCAAATCAATTGTTATTTATAAATTTTCATTTTTTATAAGGTATGGTCATTTTTCGGGTTTCTCTAATGATATAATGGCTTCACTAAACCCTGGTTTGTAGTTTTGGCATTGTAGGTTTCCTGTCAGTCTTGATGGATTAGTCACCTTGTCGCACTTATGAGCATAGTCTTAGTTCATTCTCGAGCTCGATAATATGAGAACGTAACTGGGTAAACTTTTATCTCTTTTTTGGACCCGTACGGATATGAACACACGAAAAAGGAACCCCCCTGGAGTCTCCTTTAAACCCTTTTCAGACTCTCTAAATATGAAAAGATTGTCAACTGATCTTGCTTCCTTTCACACTCGTTAAAAGGTCAGAAAGGGCGCCCTCCGAGTGATAGTTTAACCCTTTTTCGGTCTCGTTGGACTACTATACGAAAAAGGAACTGAGAGAGTTCTCTTTCAAGTGTCTTTCCAAACTCTATAATCCCTAAAAACCTTCGATTTTTCTGTCTTTGGACTCGTTAAAGCACACATCGACAGGCACATATGGGACTGATCCCTTACTTCTTCTGGTTCGTTAAACAAAGGAAGAGGAACTTACCGAAGGTGAGTTATATCGAGCATGTGTTATCCTTCTCGAGCTCATTAAATCAAAAAGAGGTACTCATCTATCTGTATGGGGGAAAATTGAAAGGAGCAAGCCAAGCAGTCTCTTGAGAACATCATCCAACACTTCTTAGAGTCACCCTTGAACACGGCACTTTGTCATTTGCACATATCATAATCCATTGAACCTCTGCACTGAGCCAATCCTTCGAGTTCCTTTCACTCCATTGGGTCACCCGACGCAAGTCATGATACCCACTACATAGTTTTGGTCCATGTCACATTTTGCTATTGTGCCTCAGTGTTCAAGGGAAGTATCTGTCTCGAGAGTCATCCATCCCAAATATCTTGCCTCAAAACCTGTGTCAATCCATGTCCGTTTGATTTTCCAATTATATCTCCATGTTCGTTTCATGTCATTGATGGGGGATACATCAATGCCCTCCCTCGATGATTCTATTCCTGTCGACTTCAACACATTATCTGGGAATCAGACTTAGAAACCAATTAGTACTTTGGGACCTGTATGCCTCAATGGCATGCCTCCTCATGTTTGGTAGTGGGTTTACATCACTGACCCCTGATCGAATGATTCCATGGATGTTCGACTTTAGCTCATCTATTCACATTCACTGGAATGTACTAGGGTACCTTGGGATTCATTGACATTAATGGTGATCTCCCTTGCACTTGTTAACGGTTCACACCATTGACCGGTAATCACGTGGTTTCTTCCATGTTCAAAGTCAAAACATCTATTCGCATGGTCAGATTCATACCATATTGGGATTGGTAAGAAGACCCTGGGTTGAGCGATCACTTTGATATATGCTTTGCCCAGGCTGCGAAGGAATTTTTATTGGACAAGAACACATACATTGTCACATAGATCCACTTTGTATTGGTCGTGGCTATGTCTTGTCATCTCGTAGATCCAATGTGTATTCTTCATGGCTACGATCAGTCCGAGTCATCAAAGTATAGATCCACAGTGTATTTTCAGTGGCTATACCTTTTTATCAATACAATTATGGATCCACAGTTTATTTTATGGCGGCCATATCTTGCAAAGTCTTGATCACCCAAGCATAGGTATGCCTGCCTTGGGTTTTTAAATATGTCATGATATTTGTTGGATGTTTGTGTGCAGCATCTGTCAGGATTCTCCGAGTCTATACCCTTGCTTGGATGTCTACAAAGTATTTCAGTTATCAGTTGGCATCTTCTAACTTCATACTTTGGAGGGCAATCTGTTAGACGTCAAAATTACTCAACTGGATAAGTGTCGCATCTTCCTCTCAATTGTCGTAAGTGTCGCATCCTCCTTACAACTTTCGCAAGTGTCGCAAGTTGGTCACAAGTGTCGCAAACGATGTTCGAGCATACTACCATGTCTACGACACTAAGGAGACACTTAAAACATATCATGTGCTTGATTTGAAGAAGAAGAACTGGTTTACTGAATTCAAATAACTCTTGACACCTGAAGAGATCTCTGAAACAAAGGTTTTGAGGGGGAGCGCTCCCCTAAATCAGCCCTAGAAGCATTGGCGCTCCCCTACAAGGCTTCAAGGAGCGTTATAACGCTCCCCTGCCTCCTCTGAAGGATCGTTGCTCATCTTGAGAGCGTTGGCGCCCCCTCAAAGCTTACCAGGGAGTGTTACAGCGCTATGATGCCCCTTCTAAGGGAGCACTGCCTAATTTGAGGCAGTAGTTGGCCCATTGAGGAGAATAAGGAGAGGATCTTTCAAGATTAGGAAGCAGTTTTATTCGAATTCTTGGTTTCATCAAGATATCCCTGATCTGAGGAGGAAGTTCCCAACTTTTTCTAAAGATAAATCAAGAGGTTAAGCTCCTCTTAACCTATATAAGCAGGCTCTATGATGGTGGAAAGGGGGAAGAACTACTAGTATGAAACCTATGATCTTGGAGGAAATACACAATCATCCAAAGGAGAGTGATCAGTGAAGTTGTTGTTATCCAAGTTGTGGAGCTTTCAGGCAAGGGTTAGAGGAAGAGGACTTGACGAAGTTGTCGCATTCGCATCTACGATTGTAAGTACTGTTGTCGTTATTCTCATCAATATGACACGCTTGGCTTGTTTCTTTCTAGTTTGTGTCTAATGTTACATGAAATTATCATTAATTGATAGATTTGTTTTCAAGCTAACATCAATAGAGTAGGAAGTGGTCGTATCTTGTTTGTCCGCAGAACTCAGCGAGGAGCAAAGGATTGGAGCACAACTCGGAGCATGCAGGGACAAATGCCAATAAAGAGGTACTTCTATAATACTTCCTTCTCATGTGTTAGCTTATATAGATTTGAAAGGAAGTCAGTGTCCACATTAAGCATTTTTTTTCTAGAGTTAGGTTCAAGCTCTTAGAGGCAATCTACCTGTCCACGGGGAGATTTTCCTACAACAACAGCAAACATGTGTTCATCTGGAAATTGGTCTTCCACTGTCACAGAATCATTTGTTTTGGGTATGCGGGACAAGAAATCTACGACGAGATTCTCTCTTTCGGGTCGATCCTTGATGGTGATGTTGAATTCCTGCAATAGTAATAACCACTGAGTAACTCGTCCAATAGTGATCGGTTTGTTAGCTAAATATTTAATAGCAGAATGATCAGTATAAAGAATAACTGGATAGCTTGTTATATAGTGGTAGAATTTATTAATAGCATGTATAACGGCTAAAAATTATTTTTCTGTTACTGTATAATTTAATTCAGCGGGAGTAAGGTTTTTGCTAATAAAATAAATAGCATAAGGTTTCTTGTCTTCTTCCTGTCCAAGGACAGCGCCTATGGCGATATCTGATGCATCTGTAGAAATATGAAATGGCAATTTCTAGTTTGGTCCTCTCAGCACCGGTGCTATTGAGACCAGCCTTTTAAGTTCTACAAACGCAACATCACACTTGTTAGACCACTGAAATTCTGCATTACCAATTAAAGCATGTAAAGGTGCAGTTGTTCTTGAAAACAAATCTATGAATCTGTGGTAGTATCCTGCAGCGCCAAGGAAACTATGTACCTATGTTTGTGTATGAGGTGTAGGTAGATTAAGAATTACCTCTATTTTTGTTGGATCTACCTTAATTCCATCTGAAGAAACATAGTGTCCTAGTACCACACCTTCGATCATCATCATATGACATTTTTCATGACTCAAACATAGCCTGGTAGCAGTGCATCGTTCCAGTACCTTTTCCAAATTGCTTATATCTTGATCAAAATCAGTGCCATAAGGGGTGAAGTCATCCATGTAAACTTCAAGTCCTTCATTAATCAGATCAGAAAATATGTTCAGAATGGCTCTCTAGAATGTGGCTAGAGAATTACATAATCCAAAGGGAAATACTCTATATGCAAAGGTACCCCAGGGACATGTAAATGTAGTTTCATCTTGGTCTTCTGGAGAAATCTGGATCTGATTATAACCACTAAAACCATATAGGAAGGAAAAGAATTGCTTCCCTGCTAAAGTTTCAAGGACCTAATCAATAAAGGGTAAGGGAAAGTGGTCCTTCTGGGTAGCTTTATTGAGTTCTTTGTAGTCTACACAGATTTTCCATTTCCCATTCTTCTTAGGGACGATTACTAGTGGGGAAACCCACCGACTATCTAAAATAGGATATATCAAATCAACATCCAAGAGTTTCGGTAACTCTTCTTTCACAACATCCCTGAGATGAGGGTTCAATCTTCGTTGGGGTTGTCAGATGGGTCAGGCATCTTTCTCAATATAGATATGATGTGTACAGAGTTGGGGATCGATGCCCTTCATGTCGGGATACTCCCAAGCAAAAGCTTGCTAATATTTAGAAAGGATCTGAATCATTTTTTGTTGTTGTTGCTCAGTCAAATTAGCATTAATATTCATAAACCTCCCTAGTGCAATTTAAACTGAAACGTTGTTATGGACAGTAGTAGTGGGAATATGTTGCTCCATCAATTCTTCCAAAGGATATCCATGTGCTTCATTATCTAAAACAACTTTTAGCATTTGACATGTTGGGTTGATTATGATGGTTGAGTTGTTAATGAAGCTATTGATCACATCATCCTCTAGTTGGTTCTTGAGTCTGAGAGATTCTTCCAATGTGAGAGGAAATTGTATATTCTTTTATGGATATCTAGGTGGTGGAAACTGTTGATGTATGATAGGTGGACTTGGTTTAGCTGGAGGATACAGGATGAGGTTCTTTGTAGCACTTCCTCTAGCAATTGTCATGTTTCCTGTGCGACATCCTATGTATGCATCTGTCGTTGTGAACCATGGTCTTCCCAGTATCAATGGGTGTCCATCGAATCCACTTCTTGGGTTGATAATGAGGAAATCCGCTGGGTATTCCCAAGAGTCGACCGAAATCGCTATATCTTGTAATGTGCCGACTAGTCTAACCATTGATCTATTAGCCAATTGTAACATAATTAAAGTAGGTTCGAAGGAGGTGAAACCCAGGATGTTACAAGTCTTGATGGTCAGGATATTAATGGCTACCCCCAAATCCACTAGTGTATTTGGAAAAGAACAACCATGTATCTGAATTGTTACTATGGGATTCCATGGGTATGCATACTTGACCAGCTCATGTTTACCTAGAATGAGATCAGACAAGGCTCCTACCACGTGAACAGTTGATGGGTTCTTAGTTTTTCTGATAGGCTTCTTCCCACATAATTCTTTGATAATTTTTGCGTAGATAGGAATATCTTTCAGAGCCTATAGGAGTGGGATCTTAACATACAGATTATTTAGTTCCCCTACAATATCGAAGTTGGGATATACAACTAGTTTTGTTATCATTATCCTCTCAGGGAACTGGGGAGGAGGAGTTGTGTCCTCATCAAGATTATGTTTCCCGACTGTGTTTCCCCCTTGATCTGCTTCTTCCGTTGTGACCACAGTCAAGGGTGTTATTGTTGGTTGTGTGTTATTTTCATTCTCCTGCTCTTGGTGAATGCTAATTTCTTTAGGATAAATTATGCGCCCTGACCTCAACCGGAGTTCGTTGCACCCTACAAAGTTGATTTCACCGTCCAAATTCTCAATAATTTGCACAAGCTGGGATGGTCTATTGTTAGGATTTGGATTGGGTTGCACTGGTAATTGAGGGCACATTTGAGGTTGAGGTTTCTGGGGTAATTGGAGTGGAGCTTGTAAATTGGACTGAGGAGCCATCCCCATGGGTTGATTGGTCATTCCCATGGGGCGCTGGCAGTTTTGATTCCAATTGGGGGTTTGGGCAGTTGTGTTAGTCCATTGTGAAGGATAAGGGTTATTGTTTGAATTCTGCCAAGATGGGGTAGGGTATTGTGAGTTAGGCCAGGTAGGATTTGTAGCTGATTGATTTGGCCAAGTGGGATTTGCAGCTGATTGATTTGTCCAAGGTGCAGTAGGATATTGTTGGGACTGCCAGGTAGGGTTAGAAAATGGTTGGCCTTGCCATGTGTTTCCAGAATTTTTCTCTTGATTATACTGCCCAGAAAATAAAGAGGAAGGATCTTGTAGCGTACCTGGGGAACAAGCCTTCCATTGGCAACGTTGAGCCATCAGATATACTAGTTTTGTTTCATCTTACGCTTCTTTGAAGACATATTTTAGTCATGGGAGTGATGGGCATTGCTATGTTGCATGGTCTTTGGCACAGATGGAACAAACCCAAACCACTTCCAAAGGACATTCCTTCGGACCATGTTTCTTTCTGCATCAGTAGAAAAATATGGCCAATGACTGTTCTGCCTCTACTTTTTTATGTTTAGCCTGTAGAACATCCAATTGTGTGGTCAGAGTACTCAAAATGTCAGTTTTGAAATTCTCTAACAAATTACCAATTTTTTCTCAGGTGACACCCCCACTAGTAATGTTGCTATCTCCGGTGAGGGGAGCCCGCATTCCTGATCTGGTTCGTGTACTTCCATGCGAGCACATGATGCACAATTGGACAATGTTATCATAAGTTTCTTGATAAATATCACCCTTCCCCATTAAATTGAATGTTTCTACCCATTCATCCTTCATTCCTTTTATCAAAGTGACTTTAAGTACCTCACCTGGTAGTGTGTCATAAGGTGATCTTTGCAAGCTATATTGAAACCTTTCAACATATTCTTCTAGTGTCTCATTTTCTTTTGCAATCATTTGAAAGATTTCCTCTTTTAGATCCCTGGTTCTACAATAATCCTAATATTTCGTGAGGAAGTTTTGTTTCATTTCATCACATGAATTTATAGTTCCTCCTCCTAATCCCATAAACCAGCACAAAGTTTCTCCTTTCAAAGTGGAAGGGAACAGCTTCAGTTTCTAGGGTTCAGAGGTGTATTCATAACCTCTACACAAGACATCAAATTCGAATAGGAACACATCAGGGTCTTCTGATATCAATCCATGAAAGTTTGGAATATTTCGTAGCGGGATGGCTTTCATTGGGGCATTGGCAACTAGATCGACTATAGGATATTCCAAAGTGGAAGTCTGGGTTCGCAGTTGATTTGGTTGCGCCATTTGGTCGAAAATATGCCAATAATCTTCAGGTATTTCTTGGCCTGGGTGTTCTATTCGAGGTGGTTGATTGTTTGGTCCTTTAAGGGATTTAATTGTGCTAGCTCTATCTAGGATTTCAGGTGTACCTTCTCCTATAAAAATCATAGGAGATCCAGGATCAGGTGGTGGTGATGGGTTTGCTTTAGCAACCCCACTGGTCTCCCCTTCTCCTTCTTCCAGATTACAAGAATTTCCCTCTTCGAAAGGGCTGAGAGGTGGAATATCTATATTCTGAAAACTTTGTTCAGTCCCTTCAGTTCTGCTATGAACCTCAGCATGGGCTGCAGTTGTTGAATTTGCTACTTGAGGGATTCGGGTAGAACCTTTCTGGGGTCCAATCGAGGCTTGAGATTCATCTTTTCGGATGATGTCATCTATGAAAGATATTCTTCCAGGGGGCATCAAGCCCTGGGATATTGTAGTTTTTGTTGGGGGTTTTGGTTTTTCGGGTTCTTTCTTCTTAGTCATACACACTTCACACAAAATTCTAAATACCTAGATGACCTCTATGCATCAGCTGAAGGTAGGCTCTGGCACAAGCATTTTACTTATTGCCTACGTAGTTTCTTACCTTTCATTTTCAATACCTCATCCTCCAGAGACACAACCTATGTTATCTTTGACATTCTCCCCGTCAACGGTGCCAAAATGTTGGGCTCTAAAGATGTCCTAAAACAACCTTAGTTTAACATTAATTTATCAACTGTGGATTCTATTAGCGTCAGAAGTCACTCCTGGATTGCTTGCAGGAGCTGAGCTTGACACCCATCATTTTAATGTCACGATTTGTTATAAAGGAGTGATCAAATGGGAGGAAACTCAGAACAATATCGTCTCAACTCTGAAACTAGGTCGTGCATGCATGAGCGAGTGAGTTCTTAGAGAAACTCCAAACAGTGAGTTGTAATAAGGGTGAGTAGGGGGAAGACTTGTTTGAGAAGAGTGCAGGGGACTGTTATAAACATCAGGTTCCTAACAGACTGTGAGAGAAGGCATCTAAAGGCAAGATCTTCTTACGCCCAAACGCAAGAAACCAGAGAAAACAGTAATGTGACAATAAATCATTTATCATAACATAACTGTGCTAATTCATACGAAGCATTCGATCATGAACTCTCTGGCATGAGATGAAACATAGATGGAAAAGGAAAAGTATTTGTCATAAAACAAGAAATCTCAAACACAGATGCATAACCAGGAAACCAGAATGGTTGTTAAAAATTTACAGTCGGGAGCTTTGCTCTACCATCGATAGATACAAAAATGGTGAAACCGCCTACATATACTCAAAACAACAACAGTGAGAAAACCGAGACATCGCATTAAACACATTGCGTCTACATGCCTTCTGACAATCTGTGCCTGCAATCTTTGAATAATCATGCACCAACGGCGGATGCAATCGGACTTCTGACAGCTCCGTGGGCGAATCGACGTGCCTTTAATTCATCGCCGAACTTTCCCATTATGGCGGAGATGATGTCTAATGACCAACAACCGCTTCAATAACTGCTTCCTTGGGATTGAGGATGGTCCGGCCAACTTGGCACCTCAGGGATGTGGACGGCCCTTCGTGCTGCCACCTGGATTGGTTAAACGGCCTGATGAATAGACATGGAGGCCAGCGTGAAGAATGGGGATCACGACGGGAATAGTGGCGCCAAAGCTATCAGGGCGAGGCATGAA
>JZKD02S1669864.1:323763-342370 GCA_000966675.3 Picea glauca
ATGCACCGTTGATCTGGGCACGCGAATTTCTGCCGCCCAAACTTGCTTGTAGCTTACCACAGGCGCGTAAGCATTCCAAACTTAGGACAAGTGGGTTTTAACCCACTCCTTTGCATTCTAACCCCCCTATAAGAAATATCGCTAACAAATTCATCTTTTATTTCAAGAATATCAGCAAAGTCTATACAGATAGTTGTAGAGGCTAAAATCGTGTAGTCAAAGCAAATCTAAGTTTATCAACAATCAAGTTCCTCACACATTCATTAAAACTCTGAAACTAAGATCTCTACTTAACAGAATTATAATCTAATCTAAAACATGCTTGTGAATTAAAGGCATTAATCAAATTGTTGAATTCATCTAGCTAAGAAACAGTAATTGAATCTATGGAAATTCTATAATAAACCGATCTATCAATGATTGTTTAACCTGCTAGAAAAGAACAGCTAAGTATTGTAAAATTGAGAAGGAACATCAAACGCAGAATTAAGTGAAAGGAACAAAAAATGCAGAATTAAGAAAAAGGAACATCAACTGTAAATTTAATAAAAGGACAATGCATGTGAAAATGAGAGGAACTGTCAAGCAATAAACTACAGCAATGGAAACTGGAACATCAATCGATAACATTCAAATGAAGAATCTATCCTTTGTAATCAAACAACATAATCAATCTATAAAAACATCAACACACTCGCGCATTTATTTTAACTGTTGCGAAGAGATTTAAATCACGGAACTGAAATCAACTTGATACGATTACGGATTGAGACAGTAACTCCTTCCGACTGGGCCCACAGTCTTCAAAAGCACTACTGCTAGAACATCAGTATGCAAAGATGGTAAAAACACTCAAAGCTTCTATTAATTTCATAACGGGTACAACATTTACAATAGATTGTTTGTACAGAGAAATTCATAGATCCGAATGCTTGGATAAATTTCTTCGATGTTTCTCTAGGGTTCATTGCCCTCTATATATTACAATGATATGGGTAAATTAAGCTATCCTGAGGATCGAGAAATCCTTAGGATTGCTTTAACTATTTATAAAGATTACAAAATAGAGAATAACATATATGTTTATATAAATTATAAACGTATATGTTATATATATATATATATATATATATATATATATATATATATATATATTAGAATCGCCAAAAACTGTAAGGTGACTGTAGTCAAGGTTATAAGCATTTTTTATGTCTAACAGTAAGGTTTTAAATTCAGTGACATTGTTCGTGCAAGCAAACTCTAACCTATAATAAAAGTTGTGAATCTTGCCTACAGACGAGTATAAGATAATGCCAGCTCCATTTCCTTCGTTTGAGCATGAGCCATCGAAATGCATGTGACACATACCATCTTCTAAATCAATTTGTTCTAAAGTTGTGTCACCCTCATGAGCAAAGATAAAGTATACTCCTAAGTCTTCCTCAAGATAATTTACATTCGGTTGAGGAATACTCTCTATGTATGGTGAAATTATTCCTTCTCAGGGAATAGATAAATGTGTCCCATCAAGTGAAATATATCCACATGTTAGGGCTTGCCAGTCTTTAAAGGCAGTATCTTTAGCAGAAAAATGGTCACCAACGTGAATGACAGAAACTAATGATCCATGAATTTCCTGTAACAATTTATGTGCATCTTCATCATTCACACACCGGAGTAGTAAACCATCAGCAACCCTTCTAAACAAGAAGTCCCCCAAAATGATGTACCTCGATGATTTGAGGCAGAGACTTCTTCTCTGGTGAGGATCCAAGTTATCTGGGCATTTTTTATTCTGCAAGTAATACACCAGATTTCTATACCAGGGATGTTTAGCTATAGAAGGATTTTGATTCTCAACATAAAACAAAGCTGAAAGAGGATTATCCTCATCATCAAGTTCTTCACTTGGTTCAGGGTGTTGAGCTAAGTCTCGTCCCTTGATCATTTTTGAAGTCATGATGGTTAAATCATGCTCCTGAATTTTGGCAAGCCAATGTGCAAGTTTTCCTGAAAGATAAGTTTATGAGAGAAGAAACTTGACAGTGGGGAAATGGACTCTTACCTGCATATGCTTGCCTAAAATAAAGTGGCGAAATTTTTATATAGCCTTAACAAGAGAAAAATCAAGTTTTTCAATATAAGAGTACTCGATTTCATCGTCTGATAAACTATGGCTCATGTATGCTACAGGTTTTTCGTTGTCTTGATCATCATTTTGTAAGAGGATAGCAGAAATTACTTCCATGGTAGCATTGGCATATATGATAAATTCTTTCTCAAACTATGGTTTTGCCAAAACGGTGTGGAAGTGATTGCTTTCTTAATCCCAAGGAAATCATTTTCAATGTCATTTGTGCAAGAAAAAAAAGATCTTGCTTCAGAAGATTATGAATTGGTTTAACCATGACGACAAAATATGGAACAAACCTACGAACGAAATTGATAATTCACATAAAAGCTTGGACCTCTTTCTTGGAGGTGGGAGCAGAGATATTTAGAATAGAAGCAATCCTTTTAGGTTCAATGCTTATTGTTGAATCAGAAAAAATATGACCGAGGAGCTTGCCCTTCATGACACCAAAAATAGATTTAGAAGGATTTAAAGAAATGCCAAATTTTCTGCATCGCATGAGAACTTTTCGAAGATGACCAAAATGATCCAACCGGTTCTTCGAATAGACAGTTAAATCATTGAGATAAACTTGGATAATTTTACCGATCAGATCATCAAAATCCATTTTCATATCTCTTTGGAAATTGGCACCTGCATTAGAAAAGCCAAAAGGCATACATTCATAAGCAAATGTGCCCCGACATGTAGTAATAGTGGTTTTATATCTATCGATCATTTTTACTTTGATTTGATTATAGCCAGAAAAGTCGTCAAGTAAGGACATCATTTGTGACCCTGCAACTTGTGGTAAAATCATTTCCATATTAGGGAGAGGAAAATGATATTTAACACTCGATCTATTCAATGCGTGGAAATCAATGCATAATATGATCTAACCAGTTTTTTTCCGAACAGAAACTAGATTTGAAACCCATTCAGAATACTTAACTGGAAAGATGATACCGGCCTTCAACAATTTTTCCAACTCTTTCCTAATAGTAGCTTCGAGTGCAGTGTTAATAGGTCTTTGTTTTTGCCTAACTAGTTTTACCCCTTCCTTGATAGGAATGGCATGTTGTATAAGAGCAGGATAAAAACCACGAAGATCCTCCTATGACCATGCAAAAAAATCTTGAAATTCACTTAGTAGTTCTCTGAATTTCTCATTTTCTTCGTCGGAACATTAGGCACCTAGTTTAACCATATTTGGAGATTTGGAGGTCCCAAGGTTCAAGGAAATGGTATCACCCACCTCCCTTTTCGACTCCTCTTCCTTACGTGTTTCTTTGTTTCTCACATCACTCGACAAAAATGAACTCTCAAGAGTAGTCAAGCCCTTTGGAAATTTGTCGTCTTCCATAGATATGATTTTCTTGGGCATAAATGGTTCATTTTGTATGAAAGCACAAATTCCCTCATCACTCATCATTAGGGAAAACCTGTCATGATTCTATATTATCTAGAATGTGACCCTACAAAATTACCCTCCTAAAATACCCCACCTTTCCCCCTTACGAAATCACATATTTACACTTAAAGACGGGTTGGCGAACCCTCCATACTCTCATACCCCCTCACCTTCCCAACCCACCAACCCGATACTCTGATGCCTACAAACACTCGCCCCCTCACCTCACCCTACGTCATCCCCCTCACCTCCACCATCTACACTTCTCCCCCTCCCTAACTACCCTTTCCCCCTCTCTCGTTCACCCTCCCACACTTAATAGATTTCACATCTAAACATTATTTACCATTATTTTAATCTTCCACTTTTAAACTTTATGTATTATTTTAATCAATCACCTTTAATCTTATTCCATATGCCAAATATTCCTAGGATGACATGGAAACCTGCTTAATCCTATGAAGGAATGCCATGTGGAATCCAATAAGATCCTTACACGTGGCAACTAATTAGTGGAGAGCACGAAATTAATCCAAAGGTCCAGATTTGCCAGTGATTTTTAATCGAAGGTGGTTGAGTGTTAATCTTCTGGAGGCCATAACTTGAGCTTCGAGTGTCGGAATCGCGCAAGTTTTATACCGTTGGAAAGGTATTTCGACGTAGAATATGATGGTATGGGTTTCAAAGGCTGAAAGCTGATACATTTTTCTCAGAAATTAAAATATCAGTCAGATTCATTTTTTATTGGGCCTCTGTGACAACTCAACTTCACAAGCTCATATCTTGAGATCTGAGTGATGGATTTGGGAAAAATGTATATCATTGGAAATAAAAGACGATTAAGAGAATACAAGGAGTAGTTTGTATGGTAAAAAATTTGGTTTTCACTTTCATAAAATTAAATTATAGTCATCCTATTTTAATGGGAAATTACTTTAATTATGAAAATAAAAGTTTATTTAAAAACTTTTATTAAAAAAGAAAAGAAACGGTTGAGACGGTTCTCTTAACCGTCAAAGAAAATAATAAAAGGACAACAAAAAGCAAGTGAACAGAGATTGAGGAGAGACCATCATACTAAGTTTATGCTAATCATATCCTTATTTTTATTTATCAAGTCCTTGATCCAATTATTCCACCTCTTTCACTAGAAAGGTTTAACCGAAGACTGATAAATCCTCTTTTCTTCTTACCAGGTCTTGTTATTCTTCTACCGCCCACCGTATTCCTTCTAAAATATTATTTCTTTTATTTATTTGCTTTATGGTCCACGGGAGCGCCAATCCCAGTCTTTAAGACAAACACATGTAAAATTTCAAAGAATATGTAACAGACTATATATTTTTTAGAAATTTCAAGAGAACTACTTTGGGAACAATCTCGACTATGCTTTGTAACCCTGTTTTCATAATATAAAGTATTTGAGGTTGATCTATCATTATCTTTTTTGATCTGCCCATGTGTCCACTCTGTTAAAGTTCTCTTATGCATGCGGATCATCTTATTTTTATTTTATGTGATCAGAAATATTTATCTTTAACTATGAGGGATGTGAGGAAATTTTTCTTATTTACTTTAAATGTGTGAAGTGTGTGATTCCTGGTCCTTTCTCATGGACTTTCTTTAAAAAGAAAACAAAAACATTTTCCTTTTATTTTCTTGAAATATTTATGTTTATTTGAATTACTGCGATAAACTTATGTCAAGTCCCACGTTTTGAATATATAGAAATCCCAAGAAAATCTCAAGAGGAGGACCACCTCTATAAAAACGCAGAGTGATTTACATCCTTGTGAGGTTGTCGTTTCGGTCCTAACAAAATCAAGCGTCAACAAAAGGCTACATATCAAAGGCAGTACAGGTCAATGATTGGCATTTTACTTTATGTGACTGCTTCCAAACCAGAAGTGATGCAGGCAGTTGGACAGGTAGCATGATTTCAGGGAGCACCAAAGGAATCACATGTTCTAGCAGTAAAGAGGATATTTAGGTATCTCAATGGTACATAAGAGTTTGGATTATGGTATCCAAAAGGAAAGTATCTACCACTTATTTCCTACACATATGCAGATTAGGTAGGTTGCATTGATGACCGAATAAGTACAAGTGGAGCAGCATTCTACTTGGGTGAGTATTTGGTATCTTGGCTAAGAAAGAAATAGTCATCAGTATAATTGTCTATAGTTGAAGCAAAATATATAGCAACAGAATCATGTTATACACAGGTCCTATGGATTAAACAAATGTTTACGGATATATAGGTTGAGTATGATGAGCCCATTCCAATATTTTGTGACAACGCAAGTGCCATCAGTATCTTAAAGAATCTGGTGATGCACTCCAAGATGAAGCACATTCCAATCAAGTTTCACTTTCTATGGGAACAAGTTGCAAATAAAAACATCAGAGTTGAATATGTGAGAAAAAAGAACAGGTTGTAGATATCTTTGCAAAATCACTTCCAAGGGAAGCTTTTGAGTATCTTCGACAGAGACTGAGAGTAATTTCTAATCCAAAATAAATTCATTTGGATGTTTATTTTATATGTCTTAGATTTACACAATGAAGCACCATCAAGAAGACAGAACAGTTTGGGAGATTTCAATTCAGTGCAGTCTCAGGGAGAGATCAGTCAGGGGGAGCATCCCCAGGGACAGTTCAATCAGGGGGAGTAGCCCCGATGGGAAGTGTTGTAACCTAGGTCTACACCCCTACCTCTCCTCTATTTTTTCCCTATGCCTTCATCAATTTTTCTTCTTCTGGTTGGTTAAGTCAGTTTCCCATCACTGAGTGACTTGGTTATTATTCATTTCTCTCTTGATTGAGTCTTTTCACATTTAGGTTTTTGTTTTTCCTGAAAGAATAAAATTCATGTCATATTTGGTTTAGAATGCTTGTCATCACGTTTTCCATTGATTGACCTCATAGCAGGTCGACCAAGTCTTTTTGTATGCATAGGAAAGGCCTGCAGACAAACGCAGTGTAACATCTCCCCCGGTCGTCATTCATTCCAATGGTCGGGTAGACGCTACTGTGCGGAACAACAATATCATACTTATTTATATATGACATGAATTTTAAACAAATGAAAGACATTTAACTTAGAGTAAGCACTAGATTACTGCTAACATGCAGATTTAATGGAATTAATAGTAATTCATGAATACAGTGGAATACATGATAATTATAAGAAACACAGGGATGAAAAACATAATTAAAGCATAAGTTGATACTTATCTTTGAAACTGTGGTAATTCCAACAACGACGTGCAGGCCTTCCACAAACCTCCCAACCTTAGACCACGTTATTCATCAAGTTCAGCAGTGGGTCACCCCCGAGCTGGGACTAAGCTCCACCCAAGGTAAGGAATCCTAGGCTAGGCTGAGGTTACAGGGAAAACACACAGTCATAAGGAAGGATTCTCTCCCAAGAACCACTTATGCCCACTGCCCACAGACTCTCTTTCCCCACATGTATGTTCCACCCCAAGAGTATACACCTTCTCTGTCACCAAGATAGTCCTTCGAATGCTAACCTCCCTTGCCTTTGGCTTTAGCAACAGACCGGACCGAAAACCTCCGAGCTATGTGGCAACTACAGGGTTCCTTCCAGGAGCTCTCTCCTTCCTCTGTGCACTCTCTCACCTGGAGAGAGTCGCTCATAGGCCAGGAAACCTATCCTTTCAACCTCAACCACCTCTCTCACCTAGAGAGAGTGTTGTATATACTGGACAACAAGCCACATGCGGTCAAGTACTGTTCGGCCACCACAATCCACTGGAACCCAGACTCGAACACCCCAAGGTAGCAACAGACAGGCACAACAGCATAACCAGGCTCAGCAAGAACGGGACACTTTGATTTTCTTAATCCGACAACTCGAGATAGACTCACGGTTATGGTTTCTCAGGGATGCATGACAAACAATCCATGCAGGGGTTGACTCAGACTCGACGGTTCAGAACGGAGGGGGGGGGGGTATCGGCTTTCCCAGAAACAAACACAGACATAGGCCTCCTCCCATTTAAAAATTGCATGAGGGTCCTTCTGTAGAGGTCAGACCGGACTCTCGTTCAGACAATCCCTCGGTCGACTGAAGGAGGAACCCCCATCACGGCTCAATTTAGCATTTTTAACTGCATGCACTTGGGTTGACACTTGTCACCCATGAAACTGTATGCATTCCATCAACATTCGTTCCTCCCCACTTGGAAGTCACTTGTCATTCCAAAAGAACTTAGGATAAAACATATATTTCACATGGTCTTTTTGGAATAATATTAAAATATTATTCCCAAGGACTTAAGCCCCTAGGCTCAACACTTAGCCCCTCTTCCCACCTTCCAGCCCCTAATCCCTTACCCACTATGTGGAAGCTTAGTCCCCCATCACTCATTCATCATGGTCGGTCTGCACGCAATGGTGTTTATAATTTTATTAATGTTCTACATAGATACATGTACAAAATTAGGTTATTGGCCTTCAACACTTAGGCTCTCTAGACTAATAATCACATAAGCCCACCAGCTTATATTAACTTGGCTCACTAGCCTATAAAAACATAATTACAATTCATAATGCAAGATTTATACTTCATAGACATGAATTACAACAGGGCTCATCCTTAGGGACATTACACGCAACAATCCAGAGCGGTCAATTTCGGGCTCAGACTATGGGAACAGACAGGTTAATTTTTGATAGTGGAGATCCACCAATCTGATCAGATCAATGGCTCTTGTCCATTTGGGGTTCCAGAATCGTGCGGGGTTTAACATCAAGAATTACCTGAAGTTCCGAAGTCTCGAACAAACAAAGTGTTGAAGTCCCGAACTAGCCGAAGTCCCGAACAGCCGAACTTGTCGAAGTCTCGAACAGTTGAACTTACAAACGATCCAAACTTGTCGAAGTGTCAAAGTCCCAAACTAGCCAAAGTCCCTAAGAGTTGAAGGGTGGAAGAGCCAGAGAGCCAAACTAGCCGAACTCCTGAAGAGCCGAAGTGTTGAAACACATGGCACCCATCGGTCATGACACGTGGCAATAGAGCATTAACTTTGGCGATTTTCCTCCGGGATATTTTTCATGTTTCACATTCGAAACTCCCGAAGCCTGAAATTCTAAAAACTCGAAGTGAATCTAGACCATCCATCAGTGGGGAAATGCGGCAATAGATCATTCACTCCGGAGATTTTCCTCTGGGAGTTTTTCATGCTTCACATTTGAAACTTCCAGAGCCTAAAGTGTTGAAGCACGTGGAAACCATCATTTGAGACACGTGGTGCACTCATCAGTCATGACACGTGGTACTCATTCCAGGTCATTTGGTTGTGACATTCACCCATTTCCACATGGCACATGTCACCCTTCTTTCCATGACACATCAGTAGTTGGGACATCATATGACATCAGGCCACCACGTCACTCTGGCAATTTTCCTCCGAGATTTTTTCATGCCCAGCATTTGAAACTCCCGAAACGTTGATTTCCGAAGAGAATCTGGATCGTTCATCGATCACGACACATGGTGACAGATCATTCACTTCGGAGATTTTCCTCTGGGAGGTTTTTCATGTTTCATATTCAAAACTCCTGAAGCCCAAAAGTCTGAAATGAATCTGGACCATTGATCTCAAATCAACAAGAACCGTTGATCCTCACAGCAAGTAGATATCACCCGAACCACAGATCATAATCGGATCGACGACCACACTTCATTGCAAGGACGTAAACTGCCCAGACATTAATTTTCTGGAGTGGTCCCACAATTGGAACCACGGTATTGTTGGAAGGGTACGTGGCAGCTCGTGGGGGATTGCGGGCCCAAAGGCAGTGTGGACCCAAACCACCATCAACAACTCCTGCAATCACGTGCTTAAATGACATCAGGCCACTGTGTCACCTTCATGTCACCTCCACTCATCCCACTCACTACTACTGCCCCTCTCACCGCGTGTTATATGTCCTCCACTCACGCCTATCACCCCCACTCCCCTCCACCTCATCTACATCCACGTCGTCCACCTTCATGCATCATGTCTTTCAATTGGATGCACGTCGCCACATCTTCCTGTTCACAAACAGTTCATCACAGTGAAAGAGAGGAGAAGGGTCAGTTACAGTCGAGATAAAGTGCTCTTAGCTGTCGAAAGATCTATCACATATAGAGAACATGGAGATCATACCAGATTAGACTCAACCAGTTCCAGAATGCTTCAGCAGACTCCCTCTTCCTCAAGCAGAGATTTGCTCATGCAACCAGTTGTCTCGAGTGGTCTCCAACAACTTGCAGGCATTCCATTACTCAACACATAGCCTTCCTCTGTCACGCTGAGGCCTATTTTCTTCCAATTTAGTTCCTCTAGCACATGCATCAGTTTTTGTCTCAGAGACAATAGTAGTTTTTAGTTGATTAATTCCCGCATTTCTTAGATTAGATACAAGAGTGGTCTTCTATGTGTGATAAGGATCACTCTTTCTTAGTAAGTCTAGTGTCTTAGTGAAGTTAAGAATTTGTTTTACGAACAGTTATCTAAATTTAGGTCTCAATCCCCTAAGGACGAGAGCCTCTGCAACTCTTTTAAATAGTTAGCTTTTGGATATTGTAAGGGTCAGATTTTTGGGGAAAGAATAGCAATACATCAGACTGGTTGGACCCTTTCTATGCATGGATTAAAGCTCTCTACGTGGTGAACATACTCTTGATGACAATGTTTCATTCAAATCTTTATGTGTTTTTATTCTTATCTTGAATACAGTTTTTGGTTTGTGCAACATACATTCCATTTCCTTTCAGCTATTGTATAACTTGTTTTCACTGATATGCAACCTGTCAAACAACTAATGCTTTGATGAAGATTTTTTTTATTTGCAACCTGTGGGAGTAACTGTGATTTTGATACATGTTTAATGTCTTGAAATAATATTTTAAGTATTGAACTTCTTGCAGCAGATTATTCATTGAGTAGTTTGTTGTTTCCCCCTATTTTTCTATTATTTCACCGGTTTTTCATTAGTGTACCACCAGCCAAGGAGGACCCTCATCCCTATCATTATTCCAACCCAACCATCCTTTTGTCTTGATAGAATAACACTCTAACCAACCAACACAAAAATAAAAGAAACAATCATTCTAAACTGATAGGTGTCCTAGCTTTTCCCTTTAGCAGTTAGGTGCAGATCTTGGGACCAACATCTTCTGGCATCATTGTTGGGAAATGGATTAAACAAATATCTTTCTTTGGGAAAACAATAATTGATCAGCTCCGACCTTTGATGGTGACAAAATTTCAGACACATACATACGGCCATCTTTCACATGGCGACTTCACTAAGTAAAATTTAAAGAAGAAATATTGGCGCCCAGAAAGGGATTCAACAAATCCAAATCTGAAAATAGCAAAGCCAAGAAGGCTCATTCTAATTCTCAGAATAACAAAATAGTCTATGAGCCAGAAAGGAAACTAAGAAAATCCATTGTAGCCCAGAGATATACTTCCCCCCTCAAGGGTAAAGCTGCACACAAAGAGCCTACATCTAATCACAATCACAAGCATTTTGAAGTTGATAGCACTGATAATCATAATTCCAAAAGGGATCAGACATATGAAACTCCTAATTCCACTTTAGTATCCAGTCCTGCATCCACCCCTGTATCTCCCACAAATTTGCAGATCCCTATTATTCAAGCCATGGTTGTTAACAGGATGGATGCCATAATTGTTGCTAGATATGCACCCCTAGTTCTGCATGTAGCCTTGCATGCCTTCCCAGCCATAGATTAGATGAAATATTTACCAAGATATAATGGGGAAGGAGAAGTAATTGTTGAGGAACATCTGGAAGCCTTTTATAGCTTTGCAGAAAACTTTAACATTGATTACGCAGATGTGTGGATGAGGTTGTTTGTACAAAGTCTAGAGGGGGGAGTAAGAAAATGGTTTAGAGGTTTTCCCCCAGCCACCATTGCAGATATTGAGGAACTATATGAAACTTTCATAAAGCAATGGGGAGATAGGAGATATTACCTCTACTACATCACTAAGTTTGGGGACCTAAAGAGAAAGAATGGTGAATCTATTTCATATTTCACCAAGAGATTCAATAAGATGTATGGTAGAATCCCAGATGCAATTAAACCAACTGAAGCCTCTACCAATATCACCTATGCCAATGCATTTGATGCAGAGTTATCCCTCCTCCTAAGAGAGAGAAGATCAACCACACTGTTGTCCATGCAGGAAGCAACCATTGAAGTTGAATCTAATATTTTGGCATCAAACAGACTAAAGAATAGATCTGATAAAGAGAAGAAAAAACAGAGAGAGGATCCCCCTACCTCCTCTAACTCAGCCATGTCTAATCCAAAACTTGAGGAAATGAACAAAACTTTGAAGGATCTAACTTCTGAAATAGCTACGCTAAAATGGGAATCCAAACAGCCAAATAGAACTTTTCAAGGGGGTGGAAATAGAAATCAAAATCAGTTCAGGAGGCCTAATGATGCTCCTCCACTAATGTAGGGAGAAAGAATAAATGTTGATGATCAAAGGGTAGTACCTCCTTCCCAAAACAATCATATTGACGAGATGGATGCAGACAGTAATGGTGTGGATGATGTTGTTGTTCTTTTCAATGAAACAAATTATTATACCAGCCATTTAACACAGCAAGAATATGAGGTAGCACAATTGTCAAATCATTTTGATGATCAGATAGCA
Organism: Picea glauca; assembly: GCA_000966675.3. Taxonomy (NCBI): domain Eukaryota; kingdom Viridiplantae; phylum Streptophyta; class Pinopsida; order Pinales; family Pinaceae; genus Picea; species Picea glauca. Next base: position 336,005 of record JZKD02S1669864.1, read on the forward strand.
GAAGAGGGAGTTATTCAAAGTCAACACAAGAAGAAATATGATTTGAGGATGAGAGCAGGATCTTCCAAGGCTACTACCTCTGATCAAAACAAACAAGCTGAAGTTCCCACCAAGCCAAGTCCAAATAAAAGTATATCATCTAAAACTCAACAACTTCCTCCATCAAAACCTGCAATCCCTAAAATAAAAGAGTCTTGTAACACCCTGTTTCCCCCAGTTTGTAAAAATAACTATACTGGCCAAGAACTGTGGCAAACTCAAAAATGTGAATGTGTGATGTGAATGGACCTTGTGAAAAAGGTCGATGAATGTGAATAATATTATATATATATATATATATATATATATATATATTGCAGGACTGCTGAGAGGGGATATGCTGAAAAAGAGACCACGATGGCTGAAGAAAGGTGTTGGAAGGCACCTAGAAAGGTGGCGTTAACTTCCACCGAAACCAATACCGTATATGGACTTCACTGGCCCGGAGAACCAAGAGAGGCTCGCTGGCCTGAAATAAATTACTCGCAGGATGGTAGGTAGATGGCTCCTCAAGAATTAATGAGGGATGGGGGAAGTGAACCACCCATCCGTAGGAGCCTCGGACCTGACCACCGCGAGGGAAATCATGCCACACGCAACCTCACAAGAGAGAAATGTGTGAGGAAGAAGCGCGGAGGGGGAAAACGCGAGGGAATGGGGAACAACTCTGGAGATATGCAAAGTGAGTGATAGCAGAGAAGGGGGAGAGTAACCCTCGTTCTCGGTCACTGGCAAATAGAGACGCAGTCTCGTAGCATCATGGTCTCATCTCGGGGGTGACTAGTGGTAAATCCTATTGGAATCGTTGAGCCTACGGTTGGGTGGAAACAAGCACCCCTCTCAACAGTCGCATCACCTCTGGTGTTATTTCTGATAAGTGTTATTTGAAGTTAATCCCATAATCGCATGTTCAGTTCTATGTGCTTGTAAATAGGTCTGAATAGAAGTGTTTACCTAACGTTTGATTTGATAGAATGGATGCATGTGTATGCTTACATGCCATAGTTGTTTTCTGCACAAATGATTAAGTCTAGGACATGAGTTTGCTCCACCGAGAATCGTCTTATTTGCTTAGTTTCTCGTAATATTCTAGGAAGGCCCCTTAAGAGTACTATTTTCTGAGAATTATCCCATAAACCTTATAATCGTACTGAACCTTACCAAAGACTCGATTAAAATCAGGGATAATTTCCCAAGAACCGTTTGAGGGTTCATGCAATCCGGGTCTGGAACCCTTATGCAAGAAAGAGTAGCTTTCTAAGGTCTCGGGGTCATGGGAGCCTGAAGCTCTGAGAGTTTGAACTTCGTGATTCAAGCTCAGAAGGGATAGCGAGTTCAAATATAGAAAGAAAATACCCTTTCTCTTGGTAAATGAACGGTCAGAATCCTTTCGAGAATACCCCAATCCTGTCAACACCGATGGATCTAGAGAAGGAGTGTAGGCGTTAACACCTCGCCCTTTCAGCCTTCGCGAATAGCGATGGGATCCTAGACCGTAGATCTCAGGGACCCATCAGAGCTCTATAAGCCATCGATCTTAACCTTTACTTAGGCGGGAGAGTGAACTCGACTACGTCCCGAAAGTCCCGAAGACATCGGGACCGTCCATGTTGGAGGACAGGTGGCAGAGATCTGACCATATCGCGTATCGGGGATTTGTGAGTTTGAAGGTGGAAGACCAGGCTCTTGGAGTCATGAAGTCCCGAGTCGCGAGATCGCAATGTGATCTGGGTCGTTGATCAAAGAGAAAGGACAATCATGGGATCTGACGTCTCGATACATCGCATATCGGGGATTCGTGAGTTTGAAGGTGGAAGACCAGGCTCTTGGAGTCACGAAGTCCCGAGTCGCGAGATCACGAAGTGATCTGGGCCATTGATCAAAGAGGAAGGACAGTCGTGGGATCTGACGTCTCGATACATCACATATCGGGGATTCATGAGTTTGAAGGTGGAAGACCAAGCTCTTGGAGTCACGAATTCCTGAGTCGCGAGATCGCAATGTGATATAGGCCATTGATCAAAGAGGAAGGACAGTCGTGGGATATGACGTCTCGATACATCATGTATCAGGGATTTGTGAGTTTGAAGGTGGAAGACCAGGCTCTTGGAGTCACGAAGTCCCAAGTCACGAGATCGCGATGTGATCTGGGTCATTGATCAAAGAGGAAGGACAGCCATGGGATATGACGTCTCGATACATCACGTATCAGGGATTTGTGAGTTTGAAGGTGGAAGACCAGGCTCTTGGAGTCACAAAGTCCCGAATAGTGAGATCGCGATGTGATTTGGGTCGTTGATCAAAGAGGAAGGACAGTCGTGGGATCTGACATCTCGATACATCATGTATCCAGGATTCATGAGTTTGGAGGTGGAAGACCAGGCTCTTAGAGTCACGAAGTCCCGAGTCGCGAGATTGTGATGTGATATGGGTCGTTGATCAAAGAGGAAGGACAGTCGTGGGATCTAACATCTCGATACCTCGCGTATCGAGGATTCGTGAGTTTGGAGGTGGAAGACCAAACCCTTGGAGTCGCAAAGTCCTGAATAGCGATAAGTAGGAGCAACCATTGAGTCAGGACCTCCTCACCATATCGCATATTAGGGTCTCGAAGGTTTAGGGGAATCAGTTTTGACTGTAGAAGTCACGAGCTTGCGAGTTGCAAGAGCTTATGCAACATGTGGCATGTCCGCTTGGTGGGACCCACGTGGTTGACAGGTGGTGTGACGATAAGATGCCCAGAGAGAGGGAGAAGTGGTGACAGGTGGTGGACACATGTCATTTGAAACGGGAGTCAACATCTTGTTGACTTCTCGTACTTCAAGTTCTCGTAAGAAAGGAGCACAAAGGCCCAACAACTCAAGTTGTGAAGTTGCGAGTTCCGAGAAGCCCGAAATGAGTCAAACCTTCTCTGACTTTCGCATCTCGGGGTTTTGTAAAAGAAGGCCCGAGAGGTTCAACCTTTCAACTCACAAACTTCTAAGTTGCGAGCAAGGCTAGTAGTTAGCCCTAGCCGGTAGTCACGCATGGAGAGTTCTGATAAGGAGGGGCCATACCATATCGAAATCTCGGGTATCGACGATTGGTGAAGAAAATTTGAGGGTCTTTGACTCACGACTCGCGAGGTCGCGAATTGTGAAAGGCGCTTGCATTTAGGCGCGTATGTGATCCTATCGAGATAGGGACTAAAGAAAGGGAGATAGTGCTTTGTCATTAAGCGGCAGGTAGATCTGGATGGCCAGAATATGCGCGCCTAGATCTACAGCCAGGGTTTCATTCTGGAGCCCCCTCGCCATTCTACCTTTAATATTGGACTCACTTGTATCGCTGAGTCATGAAACACGAAAAGGTGCCTGGTTTGTTTGACCTGTGGTCCTAACCCACGATCACAGGGAGGTGAACAGGGAAGAACTAGCCTGCGCTAGGCCCCCGTAGGACTTCGTGGATTATGTCCCTTGAGGAAAAGCGAAAATTTTATTATGCCACAGTGGGTGTGTTACAAATTGGTATCAGAGCATGGTTACAACACTTGGCCTGCTTGGGCTCATGAACGAGTTGCGCAGAAGCTCCGTTCGGAACACTCTTAAAAAGAGTAACCCCTTGTCTTAACCTTCCTAATCAAAAGACGAAGTTAAGAATGAAAAACCCATGTTGTGTGTGTGTACATGTGAAAATATGAATTATGTACTAGTTATAAATAAATATAAATATTGACTAACAACCATCATTTTTCCTTTTGCACATAAGTGGAAGATCAACCGCGGGAAATTATCAACGCATAGTATGGTGACTCACCATGAAGTGGGAGAAGGCTCCCACAATAAAGACGAAGAGTCTGACGAAAGGAGGGCAGCAAGGACCCCTCCAGATCTAGTCGAGACTATGAGGAGTCTCATGGTTGAATTACAAAGTTGCAAGGCTGACAATGAAAGGATGATGAAAGAACAAGAAAAGCAAACAAAAATTAACGCAGTTTTACTGCAGAGTTTATCTGATCTACAAAGATAAATGAAACATGAACCTGAGACTCAGAAACATGGTCATATCAGTGGCCACACTGAGAGGAGCACCTCAAAAAAGGTCCACCCCAGAGGTAAAGGACAAGCATCGGATAATTCCTCTGAGAAGCAAGCTAGCGATTCAGAGGGCTCTTCTAGCAACAAAACCAGTTCCTATTCCCGAAAGAAACAGAAGAAGCAAAATCCGTCCAAAGGTCAAAAATTCGAAGAATTCAGAAAGGCCAAACCACCCTCCTTCGACAGTGAAATAAAGAAGGGAGAGGAAGCAGAGGCCTGGCTACTTGGACTAAAGAAGTATTTCAAGGTCCATGACTTTTCAGAAAATATGAAGGCCTGAGTGGCCACCTTCAACTTGAACGGAAAGGATTCCATTTGGTGGGAAGACCTTAAGAATATGAAAGGGGTTCGCGAAGAGGACCTATCTTGGGAACGGTTTGAGAAATACTTCTGGAAGAAGTATCTGTCGGAAAAATATTTCGACGAAAAGACTAAAGATTTTTATGAACTCAAACTGAGACAACTCACTATATAAGAATATTTCAAAAAATTCCTCGATTTGTTGAGGTATGTACCCTATATCAAGGCGGAAAAGGCAAAGGTGCAACGCTTCATCAGTGGACTACCTAAGGACTATCGGAATAGAATTGAATTTGATGAGCCAAAGACTCTAGAAGACACTATTCGAAAGGCAACCTATTGTCATGAACAGTTTGGGCATCGAGCATAACCTCGCGAAGGATGGAAACAGAAGAATAGTTCAAGATTTCAGAAAAGGGGAATTAAATCCCCTGGATTTAAGAACTACAAGAAGAAACCAAGAATGAACTTTCCAACCCGGAGTATGCACCAGCAGAATTTTCCCTCCTTGAGTGGAAATAAAACTTCTGGACCCATATCAGTGAAGACTGATAACCCAAAGAGAGAACCTTTGAAATGTTGGGGCTGCGGGGAAGAACATCTATTGATAGATTGTCCACACTGACAATAGAATAGTCAAAGGATTTATAACATCCAAGAAGCTACTACCATCAATGATGTGTCCAGGAGTGTGCCAAAAATTTATGTAGCCTTGGATAATAACCAAGCCGACCACCAAGCTTCAGTAGTGGAAATAGAAGGTATGATTTCCAACCATCTAGTGTCTGTTTTAATTGACCCTGGTTCAAATTTGAGTTATATAGCCCCTAAAGTTGTTGATAAGTATAAACTACAGCCACAAAAACATACCAATCCATGGTTGGTACAGTTAGCCACTGGCACCAGAAGAAGGGTAGGAGAGGTTATACCAGCCTACCAATTGATGTTGGGTGGATTTCCCACCCAAAAAACCCTTAACTTATTACCCCTGGGATTGTATGATCTGTTGATTGGTATGGACTGGCTAGCTGCCCATAAAACCAGATTGGAATGTTACCATAAGACCTTAGAATGTGTAAGTAAGGAAGGGAAGAGGATAACCCTTCAAGGGATCCGAAAACTTGTCTCAGTGAGACAAATATCAGCTCTGCAAATGAGAAAGTATTGTCGGAAGGGATGTACCCTATATGCAATACAATTGTTGAAAACAATCGAAGATGACAAACCAAGCCCTGATGATCACCCTATCCTGAGAGAATACAAAGATGTGTTTCCAGAAGAGGTATCGAGTCTACCTCCGAGAAGGGACATAGACTTCTCGATAGAACTTGCACCAGGAGCGGTGTCGGTGTCTAGGACACCATACCGGATGAGCACACCCAAGTTAGTTGAACTCAAGATGCAATTAAAAGAAATGATGGATAAGGGCTATATTCGGCCTAGCGTGTCTCCATGGGGAGCACCAGTCCTGTTCGTGAAAAACAAGGATGGTACCCTTAGACTGTGTATAGATTATAGGCAACTCAATAAGGTAACCATAAATAACAAGTACCCCTTGCCCAGGATCGATGACTTATTCGATCAATTAGGGGGTGTGTCTATTTTCTCAAAGATTGATTTGAGGTCAGGATACCATCAAGTCCGAATCAAGGGTGAAGACATCCATAAAACTTCTTTCCGAACGAGGTATGGTCATTATGATTTTGTGGTGGTGCCATTTGGGTTGACCAATGGCCCTTCCACTTTTATGTGCTTGATGAACAATGTACTCAGCAAGTTCCTAGACAAATTTGTGCTTGTCTTTATTGACGATATATTAATTTACTCCAAGAACAGAAAAGAGCATGAAGAGTATCTTAGACTTGTAATGCAAGTGCTAAGAGAACATCATCTCTATGCCAAATTCAGCAAATGTGAATTCTTCCAGAAGCAAATACATTACTTAGGCCAT
>JZKD02S1669864.1:357685-369314 GCA_000966675.3 Picea glauca
TATATATATATATATATATATATATATATAATGGAGGACTGCTGAGAGGGGATATGTTGAAAAAGAGACCACGATGGTTGAAGAAAGGTGGTGGAAGGCACCTAGAAAGGTGGCGTTAACTTCCACTGAAACCAATACCATATTTGGACTTCACTGGCCCAGAGAACGAAGAGCGACTCACTGGCCCAAAATAAATTACTCGCAGGATGGTAGGTAGATGTCTCCTCAGGAATTAATGAGGGATGGGGGAAGTGAACCGCCCATCCGTAGGAGCCTCGGGCCTGACCACTGCGAGGGAAATCACACCACACGCAACCTCGCAAGAGGGAAATATGTGAGGAAGAAGCGCAGAGAGGGCAGACGCGAGGGAAGGAGGAAGAACTCTGGAGATATGAAGAGTGAGTGATAGCAAAGAAGGGGGAGAGTAACCCTCATTCTCGGTCACTGGAAAATAGAGACGCAGTCTCGCAGCATCGTGGTCTCAGCTCGGGGGTGGCTAGTGGTAAATCCTATTGGAATCGTTGAGCCTACAGTTGGGTGGAAACAAGCACCCCTCTCAGCAGTTGCATCACCTCTGGTGTTATTTCTGACAAGTGTTATTTGAAGTTAATGCCATAATCGCATGTTCAGTTCTATGTGCTTGTAAATAGTTCTGAATAGAAGTGTTTACCTAACGTTTGTTTTGATAGAATGGATGTTTGTGTATGCTTACATGCCATAGTTGTTTTCTGCACAAATGATTGAGTCTGGGACATGAGTTCACTCCACCGAGAATCGTCTTATTTGCTTAGTTTCTCGTAATATTTTTGGAAGGCCCCTTGAGAGTACTCTTTTCCGAGAATTACACCATAAACCTTGTAACCGTACTGAACCTTACCAAAGACTCGATTAAAATCAGGGATAATTGCCCGAGAATCGTCTGAGGGTTCATGCAATATGGGTCTGGAACCCTTATGCAAGAAAGAGTAGTTTTCTAAGGTCTCGGGGTCATGGGAGTCTGAAGCTCTCAGAGTTTGAACTTCGTGATTCAAGCTCAGAAGGGATAGCGAGTTCAAATATAGAAAGAAAATACCCTATCGCTTGGTAAATGAACGGTTGGAATCCTTTCGAGAATACCCCAAGCCTATCAACACCGACGGATCTAGAGAAGGAGCATAGGCATTAACACCTCGCCCTTTCAGCATTCGCAAATAGCGATGGGATCCTAGACCGTAGATCCCAGGGACCCATCGGAGCTCTATAAGTCGTCGATCTTAACCTTTACTTAGGCGGGAGAGTGAACTCAACTACGTCCCGAAAGTCCTGAAGACATCGGGATCGTCCATGTTGGAGGACAGGTGGCAGAGATCTGACCATATCGCATATCGGGGATTCATGAGTTTGAAGGTGGAAGACCAGGCTCTTGGATTCACGAAGTCCCGAGTCGCGAGATCGCGATGTGATCTGGGTCGTTGATCAAAGAGGAAGGACATCCATGGGATCTAAAATCTCGATACATTGCGTATCGGGGATTCGTGAGTTTGAAGGTGGAAGACCAGGCTTTTGGAGTCACGAAGTCCCGAGTTGCGAGATCGCAATGTGATCTGGGCCATTGATCAAAGAGGAAGGACAGTCATGGGATCTGACATCTCGATACATCGCGTATCGGAGATCCGTGAGTTTGAAGGTGGAAGACCGGGCTCTTGGAGTCATGAAGTCCCGAGTCGTGAGATCACGATGTGATCTGGGCCGTTGATTAAAGAGGAAGGATAGTCATGGTATCTGACATCTCGATATATCGCGTATCGGGGATTCATGAGTTTGGAGGTGGAAGACCAGGCTCTTGGAGTCATGAAGTCCCAAGTCGCGAGATCACGATGTGATCTGGGTCGTTGATCAAAGAGAAAGGACAGTCGTGGGATCTAACGTCTCGATAGCTTGCGTATCGGGGATTCGTGAGTTTGGAGGTGGAAGACCAAACCCTTAGAGTCGCAAAGTCCCGAATAGCGAGAAGTAGGAGCAACCATTGAGTCAGGACCTCCTCGCCATATCGCATATCGAGGTCTTGGAGGTTGAGGGGAATCAGTTTCGACTGTAGAAGTCACAAGCTTGTGAGTTGCGAGAGCTTGTGCAACACATGGCACGTCCTCTTGGTGGGACCCACGTGGTTGACAGGTGGTGTGACGATAATATCCCCAGAGAGAGGGAGAAGTGGTGACAGGTGGTGGACACGTGCCTTTTGAAACGGGAGTTAACATCCTATTGACTTCTCATACTTCGGGTTCTCGTAAGAAAGGAGCACAAAGGCCCAACAACTCAAGTGGCAAAGTTGCGAGTTCCAAGAAGCCCAGAAGAAGTCAAACCTTCTCTAACTTTCGTGTCTCGGGGTTTTGTAAAAGAAGGGCCCAGAGGTTCAACCTTTCAACTCGCGAACTTGCAAGTTGCGAGCAAGCCTAGTAGTTATCCCTAGTCGGTGGTCACGTGTGGAGAGCGCTAATAAGGAGGGGCCATACCGTATGGGAATCTTGGATATCGGCGATTGGTGAAGAAAATTTGAGGGTCTTCGACTCACGACTCGTGAGGTCGCTAGTTGTGAAAGGCGCTTGTATTTAGGCGCGTATGTGGTCTTATAGAGATAGGGACTAAAGAAAGGGAGCTAGTGCTTTTTCGTTAAGCGGCGGGTAGATCTGGACGGCCAGAATCTGCGCACTTAGATCTACGGCCAGGGTTTCATTCTGGAGCCACCTCGCCAATCTACCTTTAAGATTGAACTCACTTGTATCGCTGATTCGCGAAACATGAAAAGGCGCCTGGTTTGTTTGGCCTGTGGTCCTAACCCACGATCACAGGGAGGTGAACAGGGAAGAACTAGCCTGCGCTAGGCCCCCGTAGGACTTTGGGGATTATGTCCCTTAAGGAAAAGCGAAAATTTTATTATGCCATAGTGTGTGTGTTACAAGTCTGATAGGCCACCAACCTCTTTCAGCCTAGAACATGAGCTGAGAAAAATCAAGATCCTTGTGCCTTTGACAGAATTGTTAAAAAATGAACCTTTCAAAAAATCCATCATGAAAGTTCTGCAACCAACTCCTTCTAGTATATCTTTCGATGTCATTAGTCTAGAGGATGAAAACCCAACCATTATCGTGGGCCCACACATTGAATATGGCTCTGATGCTTCTCCTCCATTCTATATATATTTGAATGTCAATGATAATATCCTGCATAACTGCCTTATGGACTCAGGAGCCTCCCACAATGTCATGCCCAAAGTCTTTATGGAAGAACTAGGTCTGGAGATTACCAAGCCTTACCAAGACCTGTACTCCTTTGATTCTAATAAAGTAAAATGTATGGGATTGATAAAGGATGTGGTGGTTTCTCTAGCACAATTACCCATGAAGAGTGTACTGATGGACATTGTTGTAGCAGACATTCCCCCAAAGTTTGACATGTTTTAATCTAGAACTTGGGCTAAGAAGGATGGAGGATCATTACAAATGGACCTCACTTATGCCACCATTCATGTGTTTGGAGGGTAACATAGCAGGCTATACATAGAGCTGAGGTTATCCTACATTGTCGGTGACCATCAGAACCCAAGAAATCACCCAATTTATGTTGTCGAGGATGAGATTGGCTCATATGTCTTCCACTTCAACGATGATGAACCTGAAATATCAGTTAGCCAATACAACGATCAACCACTGACAAGTCAAAAAAATGGAGTATGGAATATGTATTTCGATGGGTTTTCATCAAAAGAAGGATATGGTGCATTTATTCTCCTCATTTCCCCTTCAGAAGAAGTAATAACCCTCTCTTACAAGATGGAGTTTGAAACTACTAATAATATAGCTGAATGAAGCTCTGGTATTGGGATTGAGGTTTGCCAAAGACATGGCCATTGATTGTTTAGCATTTTTTGGTGATTATGAGTTAGTCATCAATCAAGTGAGGAAAATCTGTCAAACTAAGAAACAGAGGCTCAAGCAGTACAGACACGAGGTATGGGATCTGATTGATAACTTTTTTCTAGCATTCAACATTTTCTTTATTCACAAAGAACAAAATCAGAAGGCAGACTCTTTGGCCTTAGTTGCCAACACTTTCATGCCTCCCATTGGACCAAATATCAAATATCAGGTGGATATAAGACATAGAACAGTCGTACCAGGCAACGTGAAACACTGGCAGGTCTTTAGTGATGATCTGGAGCTGCAGAGATTTGTAGACACCATTGATGAATTCTCCAATATCTCAATTGACCAAAAGGGACAAGAAGGTGAAGATGATGAATTGGAAGATCAATAAGCATATCCTCTGTTGCAGACAGTGGTTGTTCGTAATATTGTGGAGCTGAAAACCAACCATATTCCAAAAGGACTAGTGCATTTGCAGAGATTGTTTGACAGTGATGATGTTTACAAAGGAGCTGCCATAAAAAATCAGGAGGAAGAGGTGAAATATTGCAATATTGGGACCACTAAGAATCCTAAGATCATCAAGCTTTCCAAAGCATTAGCTGCAGAACAAAAAGACAAGTATGTCAATCTCATTAAAGAGTTTGTTGATACTTTTGCATGGTCCTATGAAGATTTGAAGACTTTTGACACTGACATCATCCAGCATAAGATCCCCCTGAAGGCTGGCTCCAAGTCATTCAAATAGAATATTCGATAGTTTAATCCCATGTTAATGACCATAATTGAGAAAGAGCTGAAAAGAATGTTGGATGCCAATATTATTGTACCATTGAGGTACTCAAGATGGGTGGCCAACTTAGTACCTGTAAGGAAAAAAAGTGGTGAGATATGCTTATGTGTTGACATCAGAAATCTCAACAAGTGTTCTCTGAAGGACAATTATCCCCTCCCCAAGATGGATCATATTTTACAGAGGGTGGTAAGTGCACACATAATTTCTTTGTTAGATGGATACTCTGGTTATAACCAGATACCAGTGTGTGAGGGGGATAAAGAAAAGACAGCATTCACCACCCCATGGGGAACATTCATGTATGACAAGATGCCCTTTGGGCTGATGAACGTTGGGGCCACTTTTTAGCGGGCCATGGACATAGCTTTTGTGGGGGAGAAAGATAAATTTATGGTTATATACTTGGATGACATAACCATTTTCTCCAAGTCTAATGATGAACATTTGCAGCACCTGGAGCAGGTTTTCAAGAAATGTAGGAGATATGTAATCTCTCTGAATCCTAGAAATTATCACTTTTCCATGCCAGAAGGAAATTTCCTGGGCCACATCATATGAGCAGGAGGTATAAAGATTGATCCAAAGAGGGTTTGTGCCATTCAAGAGATTGAGATCCCCATAAATAAAAAGGTTGTCCAGTCTTTTATTGGTAATATAAACTTCCTTAGAAGTTTTGTGCCAAATTTTGCTGAAATTCTAAAGCCTATCACTAACATGTTGAAGAAAGATGTTGTGATAAAGTGGTCATTGGAAACAAAATCATCTTTCCAAACAATCAAGCAATCTTTAGTCGAGGCCCCTGTATTGGCCAGCCCTGACTACACCAAAGATTTCTTCATCTTCTCCTTTGCTTCAGAGGAAACCATTGTTGATGTACTGCTGCAGAAAAATGAAGAAGGGCATGAGAAGCCAATAGCCTTTTTCAATAGAGCCCTCCGAGATGTCGAGCTGAAGTATGATATACTAGAAAATCAAGCTTATGCACTGGTCAAAGAACTCAAAGCCTTCAGGGTTTATGTGCTACAGTCCAGCATAACAGCGTTTGTTCCTAGCAGCAATGTTAAAGAGATTCTGGTCCAACCAGATAGTGAGGGGAAAAGAGGAAAATGGATTGTCAAACTATTGGAGTATGACCTACACATAAAGCCCACTAAGCTAATCAAGGGGCAAGGACTAGCCAAATTGCTATCAGAATCAAATTGTAAGGCGCTAGAATTGCATCAAATATTTACCCAATCAAATGCACTCATCATATAGCCTCGACAAGACAACTTACAGGTATTTGAAAACTACTCCTCTTCACATTGGTATAAAAACATCATCTATTTTCTACCGCATTTTGAGTGTCCACCAGATGTGAAGAATACAAAGGCCAGGTCTCTCAAATTGAAATCCATCAAATTATGCATCTCAAACCAGAAGCTGTATTGGAGAGATCCTGCTAGCATCCTGTTAAAATGCCTTGATGAAAATGAGGCCAAACAAGTCACAGTAGAAATGCATCGAGGAGCATGTGGAGGACACCAGCATTGGAAGGCCACATCTCTCAATATCCTGAGGGAAGGATACTATTGGCCCACCCTTTTCTCTGATGTTTTTTCTAATGTTAGGGCCTGCAATGAATGCCAAATGTTTACAGGGAAACAGAAGTCACTATTACTGCCCCTGAAACCTATCATTATTGGTGGTCCATTCCAACAATGGGGGTTAGACTTCATCGAAGAGATAAATCCATCCTCCAGTGGACAACACAATTAGATCCTCACTACCACCGACTACTTCACCAAATGGATTAAGGTTGTGCCCACCAGGAATTCCACTGACAAGGTAATCATGAACTTCCTGGAAACCAATATTTTTTCCATATTTGGTTGCCCCAATAAGCTTGTAACAGACAATGCCCAACCATTCAAGTCCAAAGCCATGATTGATTTATGTGGCATTCATAACATTTCCTTGACACATTACACACCTTATTATCCTCAGAGGAATGGTTTGGCAGAGTCATCAAATAAAACTCTCATCTGGATTATCAAAAAATTGTTGACTAATAATAAGAAATCTTGGGACTCCAAACTTAAGTATGCTTTGTGGGCTGACAGAATCAACACTAAGAAGTCTCTGGGAACCTCACCATTCTAGCTTGTTTATGGATTAGATGTTGTTTTTCCCACTCACCTTGGTATACCAATCCTAAAATTATTGCAGGAGAAGATTGAGGAACCCAATGACATCCAAAGGAGAATCTTCCAGATTATAGAAGTTCAACAAAAAAGAGAAGCACTAGAGCAGAGGACATAAGCATACCAGAGAAATATCAAATCAGCCTTTGATAAGAAAACCAAGAAGGAGATTTTTCAGGAAGGTGACCTAGTCTTGAGGTGGGATTCCCAAAGGGATGACAAGTCCAAGCATGGTAAATTTGACAACCTCTGGTTTGGCCCTTTTAAGGTGGTTGAAGTTCTGAACAACAACACATTTATCTTGCACAACCTAGAAGATACAGAGATATTTGGAGGCCCCATAAATGGGCACTTCCTGAAACATAATTTTGTTTGAGGATGGGGGAAGGTACCTCTTGTACCATAGATGCTTTCCTTTATTTTTGCTTTTGATTAGTTAGTTATGATGAATAAAGACTCCATAGCCCAACAAGGCACTGGGGTGTAGTTTCAATTTTTAATTCAGTAAAATGCATGGTTGAGGGATAGTAACATATACACAAGCCTGACAGACAGAAACAAAGGTAAGTGATCGAAGGTAATATCATTTATTTAATCTCAAGGCATTGATCTACAGTTATTGGAACCTCACAGGGATGAGCTATCCCCAGTTGGAGCCAATGTTGTAACCTAGGTCTGCACCCCTGCCTCTCCTCTCTTTTTTCCCTATGCCTTCATCAATTTTTCCTCTTCTGGTTGGTTAAGTCAGTTTCCCATTACTGAGTGACTTGGTTCTTATTTGTTTCTCTCTTGATTGAGTCTTTGCACATTTTTGTTTTTATTTTTCCTGAAAGGATAAAATTCATGTTGTATTTGGTTTGGAATGCTTGTCATCACATTTGTCATTGATTGACCTCACAGTAGGTCGACCAAGTCTTTTTGTACACACAAGAAAGGCCCAAATACAAATGCAACAATCCAGAGCGGTCAATTTAGGGCTCAGACTATGGGAACAGATAGGTTAATTTTCGATGGTGGAGATCCACCAAGCCGATCAGATCAATGGCTCTCATCCATTCGGGGTTCCAGAATCGCACGGGGTTTAACATCAACAATTTCTCAAAGTTCCAAAGTGTCGAAGTCTCGAACAGACGAAGTGTCGAAGTCCTGAACTAGCCAAAGTCCCCAATAGTCGAACTTGCCAAAGTCTCGAACAGCGGAACTTACAGAAGAGTCGAACTTGTCGAAGTGTCAAAGTCCTGAACTAGTCGAAGTCCCAAAGAGTCGAAGTGTTGAAGAGTCAGAGAGTCGACCTAGCTGAAGTATCGAAGAGCCTAAGTGTCGAAGAACGTGGCACCCATCGGTCATGACACGTGGCAGCAAATCATTCACTTCGGAGATTTTCCTCTGGGATATTTTTCATGTTTCACATTAGAAACTCCTGAAGCCTGAAATTCTGAAAACCTGAAGTGTATCTGGACCATCCATCAACGGGGACACACGGCAGAAGATTATTCACTCTAGATATTTCCTTTGGGAGTTTTTCATGCTTCACATTTGAAACTTTTGGAGCCTTAAGTGTCGAATCATGTGGAAACCAGCATTTGAGACATGTGGCGCACTCATCAATCATGACATGTGGCACTCATTCCAGGTCATTTGGTTGTGACATTCACCCACTTCCACATGACACGTTTCACCCTTCTTTCCATGACACATCAGCAGTTGTGACATCATATGACGTCAGGCCACCACGTCACTCCGACGATTTTCCTCCGGGAGTTTTTCATGCCCAACATTTGAAACTCCCAAAACCCGGATTTTCGAAGAGAATCGGGACCATTCATCGATCACGACACGTGGCGACAGATCATTCACTTCGGAGATTTTCCTATGGGAGTTTTTTCATGTTTCACATTCAAAACTCCCGAAGCCCGAAATTCTAAAATGAATCTGGACCATTGATCTCAAATCAACAAGAACGATTGATCCTCGCAGCAAGTAGATATCACCTGGACCACATATCGTAATCAGATCGATGACCACACTTCATTGTGGAGATGTAAACGTCTCGAACATTAATTTTTTGGAGCGGTCCCACAATTGGAACCATAGTATTGTTGGAAGGGTAAGTGGTAGCTCATGGGGGATTGCGGGCCCAAAGGCGGTGTGGACCCAAACCACCCTCAACAACTCCCGCAATTACGTGCTTAAATGACATCAGGTCACCGCGTCACCTCCATGTCACCTTCATGTCACCTCCACTCATCCCACTCACTACTACCGCCCCTCTCACCACACGCCATCTGTCCTCCACTCACGCTTGTCACCCCCACTTCCCTCCACCTCATCTGCATCCATGTTGTCCACCTTCACGTGTCCTGTCTTCCTATTGGATGCCCACTGCCACGTCTTCCTATTCACAAACAATTCATCACAGTGAAAGCGAGGAGAAGGGTCTGTTACAGTCGCAATAAATTGCGCTTAGCTGCCGAAAGCTCTGTCACAGACAGAGAACATGGACATCATACCAGATTCGACACAACCAATTCCATAATGCTTCAATAGACTCCCTCTTCCTCAAGAAGAGATCTTCTCATACAACCAGTTGTCTCTAGTGGCCTCCAATAGCTCATAGGCATGTCATTACTCAACACAGAGCCTTTCTCTGTCACTCTGAGGCCTATTTTCTGCCAATTCAGTTCCTCCAGCACATGCATCAATTTTTGTCTCAAAGATAGTAGTAGTTTTTAGTTGATTAATTCCCTCATTTCTTAGATTAGATACAAGAGTGGTCTTATGTGTGTGATAAGAATCACTCTTGTTGATTAATTCCAGTGTCTTATTGAAGTTAAGAATTTGTTTTACGAACAATTATCTAAATTTAGGTCTCAGTCCCCTAAGGACAAGAGCCTCTACAACTCTTTTAAATAGTTAGCTTTTGGATATTGTAAGGGTCGGATTTTTGGGAAAGAATAGCAATACATCGGACTAGTTAGACTCGTTCTATGCATGGATTAAATCTCTCTACCTGGTGAACATACTCTTGATGACAATGTTTCATTCAAATATTTATGTGTTTTTATTCTTATCTTGAATACAGTTTTTGGTTTGTGCAACGTACATTTCATTTCCTTTCGGCTATTCTATAACTTGTTTTCACTTATATGCAACCTGTCAAACAGCTAATGCTTTGGTGAAGAATGTTTTATTTGCAACCTGTGGGAGTAACTGTGTTTTTGATACATGTTTAATGTCTTGAAATAATATTTTAAGTATTGAACTTCTTACAGCAGATTATTCATTGAGTAGTTTATTGTTTCCCCTTGTTTTTTCTATTATTTCACTGGTCTATCATTAGTGTACCACCAGCCAAGGAGGACCCTCATCCCTATTATTCTGCCAACCCAACCGTCCTTTTATCTTGATAGAATAACCCTATGACCAACCAACACAAAAATGAAAGAAGCAATCATTATAAACTGATAGGTGGCCTAGCTTTTCCCTTTAGCAGTCAGGTGTAGACCTTAGGAACAACAGAAAGTTACCTTTTCCATTGATGTGAAAGGGGGAGATATTCTTCAGATGCATGGAGAAAGAGTTATATATTTGGAGAGAGCACATAGGTATGATTCCAGGGGGAGCGATAGTCACAGGGGGAGCATGAGCAATATGACTTCAGTGTTGCATCATAGTGTTGCCATCAATGCCAAAGGGGGATGTTTTTTATTAATTGGGTTGGTTGTCATTGATTTCAACCCTTGAAGCAAGTCTAGTAGCAAATTCTGGTAGCCCCAGCAGTATGGTTCAGGGACCCAAGTTTGTTTGAGGTATAAAGGCATGAAGATTAGTGAATATGCAGGTAAGACTATTCTAGATGGTTAGTACATGTTGTGTCATTCCTGGTGATATGTGGAACATCACATAACTCCTCACAGTTATAGAGTAATGGCCTTTTGAAGTTGGAGAACCCTCATGAGTTTACTAGAAGCTCCTAAAAGGTCAAATAAGTCAAATTATTCTAGAAACTCCTAGAAGAAGTCGATTAGTCAAGTGGGTGAAACTAGGAGTAAATCTTGGGTTAAGTGGTTGCATTAATAAAATAATTAAAAATAAATTAGTTGCAACTAGAAGTGGAGAACTTACTATTTGTGGATAAAGTGGTTGTAAGTGGACAAGTGGTTAGAATTATATTATCCCTAAAATAAGGAAGTTGGGTTAATTTGGTTAGAAGGTAACCCATAGAGGAAGCTACTTGGAGAGTATAAATAATAATGCAAGGGTCTTCTATTATCACCTATTGAGCACATTGAATATCTATTATTGTGTAATGTTTATTGTAGGTACTCATTGACACATTTGAAGTTACACAAGTCTGAGATAGCACGAAGGGTTGACGAACAAAGTTTCGTAATTGCAGAAATACTTAAGAAAAAAAAACCCTAGTTTTTTAGGTGTACGCGAGCTATAGTGAATAAGGGAGCGTACGTACATGGGTTGGCAGTATAATAGGGCACGTACATTTGGGAAAATCCATGAAATCTTGAGTTGCTAAAGGTACCAGATTCTCAGAGACTGAAAGCAAGCTCCCAGGAAGGTCTACAGTGATCAGGTACAACAAATCTATCTACAGATTCAAAAGGTATGTCATATTCTTATGATCCAGGTGGATATCGGTGGCCACCCACCTTTTCCGACTGGCTCAAAACAGTTTTCTGGCAATTTTGGCAATTTACTATTTTTAGCAGGTTTTAACTTCCGGGGCCATT
>JZKD02S1669864.1:424909-446935 GCA_000966675.3 Picea glauca
CCTAGGGGTAGTATGTTAAGGGTTGCTTGGGTGGGGAATTCACCCATAGTGAATTGGCAAGCTGGTATGACCTCCGCTACCTTTCTTTTGGTGCCAGTGGCTAACTGTACCAACCGTGGCTTGGCGTGTTTATGTGGCTGTAATTTACAATTATCAACAGCCTTAGGAGCTATATAACTCAAATTTGAACCAGGGTCAATTAGAATAGACACTAGATGGTTGGTGATCATACCTTCCATCTCCACCACTGAAGCTTGGCGGTCAGCTTGTTTATTATCCAAGGCTGCATAAATTTGCGACACAATCTTGGCCACATCATTGACGGTGGTAGCTTCTTGAACGTTGTAAATTATCTGACTTTTCTGTTGTAGGTGCGGACAGTCCCTTAGTAGATGTTCTTCTCCACAACCCCAACATTTCAAGGGTTCTCTCTTTAAGTTATCAATCTTTCCTAGGGTAGATCCAGAAGGTTTATTTCCGCTCTGGGAGGGGAAATTTTGATGATGTACACTTTGGGTTGGGAAGCTCATCCTTGAGTCCTTTTTATAGTTTTTAAATCTTGGGGATTTAAACCCCTTTTTCTGGAATCCCAAACTATTCTTCTGCTTCCAGCCTTCGCGAGGTTTTGTCCGATGCCCAAGTTGTTCATAACAATATCTTTCCTTTCAGATAGTGTCTTCTAGGGTCTTTGGCTCGTCAAACTCAATCCTGTTCTGATAGTCCTTAGGCAGTCCACTGATGAATCGTTGCAGCTTTGCCTTTTCTGCTTTTATATAGGGTACGTACCTCAACAACTCGAGGAATTTGCTGACATATTCCTCTATGGTGAGTTTCCCAAGCTTGAGTTCATAGAATTCTTTAGTCTTTTCGTCGAAATACTTTTCCGACAAATACTTCTTCCTGAAGTGTTTCTCAAACCGTTCCCAAGATAGGTCCTCTTCGTGAATCCCTTTTACATTCTTAAGGTATTCCCACCAAATGGAAGCCTTTCCATTCAAGTTGAAAGTGGCTACTCGGGCCTTCAAGTTTTCTAAGAAGTCATGGACTCTGAAATACTTCTTTAGTCCAAGCAACCAGGCCTCCGCTTCCTCCCCCTTCTTTATTTCACCGTCGAAAGAGGGTGGTTTGGCCTTCTTGAATTCCTCGAGACTATGACTTTTGGAATGCTTTCACTTCTTCCGTTTTCTTCGGGAATAAGAACTAGTTCTGCTACTAGAAGATCCCTCCGAGTCGTCAGTTTCCTTTCCAAAGGAATCGTCCAATGCTTGTCCCTTGTCTCTGGGGTGGACCTTTCTCGAGGTGCTCTTCCCAGTGTGGCCACTTAAAAGACCACGTTTCCATATCTCAAGCGGACTTCGACTTTTCTTTGTCTGTCGTTGGTCCGTGTGACTGGTGTCAGGTCCATGCTGCAATTGTCTTTGTATGTCAGATAAACTCTGCAACAAGACTACATTAATTTCCATTTGCTTCTCTTTCTCTTTTATCAACCTCTCATTGTCAGCCTTGCAACTCTGTAGTTCGAACATGAGGCTTCTCACTGTCTCAGCTAGATCTGGAGGGGTCTCTACTACTCTCCTTTCGTCAGAATCTTCGTCTCTATTGTGGGAGCCATCCTCCACTTCGTGGTGCGTCACCATTCTATGCGTCTGCAGTTTCCCGCGGTTGATCGTCTACTTGTGTGTAGGAAAAACACTTGTTGTTAGTCAATATTTATATTCATTCATAATCAGCGCATAATTCATATTTTTCAAATGCATACACACAATAGGAATTTTCATTCTTAACTTCGACTTTTGATAAAGGGGGTTAAGATAAAGGGTTACTCCTTTTAAGAGTACTTCAAATGGAGTTTCTGCCCAACTTGTTCATGAGCCCAAGCAGGCCAAGTGTTGTAACCATGCTCTGATACCAATTTGTCACACACCCACTACGACGACTAAATTTTTTTGTCTTTTCTTCGAGGAACAGAATCCCTGAATTTCTATGGGGCCTAGCGCAGACCATCCCTTCCCTTATCCTCCTCCAAGTGACTACAACCTGGCCTTAGCGCAAGCGCCTTTTGCAACTCACGAGTTGGAGAGTCAAGGCTCTCGACTCCTCTTTCTCCAAACGCTAATACCCGAAATGTGATATGGGTATGGCTCCCTCCTCACTAGCGCCTGCTACATATAACCATAGTCTAGGCTAAACACTAGCATTACTCGCATCTCGCGACTTCGTGAGTTGGAGTGTTGAGCCCTTGTACTCCTCCTTTGTGAATCCCCAAAACATGATAAGTCAACAATGGGTTGACTCTTTCCCAGGCGACATGTGTCCACCACCTGTCACCCGCTTCCACCTTTCTCTGGGAGCTTGTTGTTACGTCGCCTGTCAACCACGCAATCCCCACCTAACGAATGTGTCACGTGTTCACACGAGCCCTCGATGCTCGGAACTTTGTGACTTCTACAGTCGAAAAGAAATTCTTTCAACCTTTGAACCTTCGATACGCGATACCACGCGGAGGTTTTGATCCAACGGTTCTCCTATGGCTTGGATCCAACAACCACGATCACGTCGCGATTTCATGAATCGTGAGTTCATGCAGTCCTACCATTGACCACTCTAAGTCGCGAGTCAACAAAATGCTACCCGACTACCACGCGTCCTATGCCGATGGACAGTTCTGAATACTTTGGGACTTTTCGGATGTTGTCGAGTCCACTCTCTTGCCTATGCAAAGGTTAAGATCGACAGTCAATAGATCTCCGACAAATCCTTGGATCTATGGTCTTGGATCCCATCGCTACTTACGAAGGCTGAAAGGGTCGAGGTGTTAACACCTATGCTCCTCCTCTAGATCCATCAGTGTTAATAGATCTGGGGTATTTCCAAAAGGATTCCGACCATTCGTCTACCAAATGATGGGGTATTCTCTTTCGATAATTGGACTTGCTATCCTTTCTGAGCTTGAATCATGAAATTCAACCTCTCGGAGGTTCAAACTCCCACGACTCTGAGACCTCAGAGAGCTACTCTTTCTTGCATAAGGTTTCCAGACCCGGATCACATGAACCTTCAAATGGTTCTTGGGCAATTGTCTTTGATCTTAGTCGAGTCGTTGGGTAAAGGTTCAGTACGGTTCCAAGGTTTATGGGGTAATTCCTGGGGAATAGTACTCTCGAGGAGCCTTCCCAGAATATTACGAGAATCAAGCAAACAAGACGATTCTCGGTGGAGAGAACTCATGCCCCAGAATTAATCATTTGTACATAAACCAACTATGGCATGTAAGTATACACATGCATCCATTATTTCCAGTCTAAAACACCAGGCAATCATTCCACACAGAAATCATTATGGGCATATAAACATGAGCATGTATTCATGATATTCAATTCAAAATACAAGGCATAAAACACTTATCAGATCTACCATGCATGATGCAACTGCTGAGAGGGGTGCTCGTTTCCACCCAACTGTAGGCTCGGTGACTCCAAACGGATTTACCACTAGCCACCCTCGAGCTAGACCACGATGCTTTGAGATTCAGTCTCCTACTTCCAGCTCAACGGAAGTCAAGGACGAAGGTTACTCTCCTTCTCCTGATACAGAAAAATAATCCAGGATGAAGGTTACTCTCCTTCTCTTATGTTCAGAACTCCGTGTGTTTCCAGAGTTTCTCCAGTTCTCTTCCGTGATCCCTGTCGTGCGCGCTCTCTCTCTACCCTTTACACACTTCCTCTCTTGCCTTTTTCTTTGCAAGATTGTGTGTGGCGCAAATTTCCCCGTCCGTGGTCAGGTCTGAGAGATTTTACGGATGGGTGGTTCACCCCCATCCCCTCATTAACTCTCGAGGAGCCTCCCCACCTACCAATCTGACGGGAAATCCATTCCAGGGTCAGAGAGTTGCTTTGGTCTTTGAGCAAGTAAAAACTAGTACGGTACTGGCTCGGTGGAAGTTAATACAACCATTCGAGGTCCCTTCCACCACCTCTCATTAGCCATCATGGTCTCTTTTATCACATCCCCCTCGCAACAATCATGCAACACATATTCATAACATAATTTACATTCATCGACCTTTTATACAAAGGTCCGTCAAATCAAACATTCACATCTTTGAGTTTGCCATAGTTCTTGGCCAATATAGTTATTTTTATAGACTGGGGGAAACAGGGTGTTACATCATCGCACATGAAGTATCCAAAGCACGTCTTGTACTCACTACACGAGGCCACATCCCTCATCGACACATGCCTGCTCTCTTCCGCGTGGATCTTTTTAATCCATCTCTTGTTGATTTATGGTCATGCTGTCTCACGAGTTGGCCTCCACAACATTTCCAAATTGGGAAGATATTTATAATTATGGCTAGGATACTCAAGACAATATGGAAGTCAATGAATTTGAGGTTAAACATTGCTTCTTCTTCTCGATTAACATTATTCTCCTATGTGAATCTACATGTATGTGGCGTCAAGAGCACTTGCCTTGTGAATGGATCAATTGTAGGATGGATAAAATGCAAGAACAAATGCAGAGGCAACAACAGGAAATGGAGTCTCTTCGTGCTTCAAATGCTCAAATCACACGCAACGTTCAAGAACAGGAGGGAAGAAGGTATCGAGAACTAGTTATTTTGTTACGCACAATCAATTCTCATATTGAGCATATTCGTTCGCTTCGCATTAATGCCTAGCTCAACGCACCACGAAATGCAACACAACAACACCCAACTCCTTCTGTAGGCTCACATGCATCTTGTGAAATCATCCAGCCAACGTTCCATCAGCCCGAGCATAATTCTCTAGAGAATGTTCCATTAGGGATAGACAACAATATTAAACTCAGCTAGCCAGGTTTATGCAGTGCAAAATTGTATATTTGCTTTTATCATATGTCAAATTGTACACTTGGAAAGTTAGAAGTAGTTATTTTGTGCAATTCTTTGAACTTATGAGCCCTTTAAGGAACTCTAAGGCTATTACTTTGTTGAAGGCCTACGGGCATTTTGAAATTTTGTACTTTTTGGTTGCTTTTTCCTTTGCACAACCACATTTATAATAAAATCCTCTAATTGTTTCTATAAAAAAAATAAATCCATGTGTGCCCCCACAAAAGATGAATTCATGCTCAATCTGATGGTGGGTAGTTTAGGCTCGCGCTCCATCGAAGGTAATTCTCAATAGCATCGAGTACTCAACTTCATCATAAAATTTCTTACAGGTGACCTAGTGAGTGGAATTGCCCCCTCTGCCACCAAATCTGTAATTAGAAGCATAGGTTCGGGAGTGTCAAGGATTCAAAGAAAAAGAAAACAATTATATGTAATAAACATACTACTTATAGATAGTGTAGGGCTCAATGAAATCATAGATTTCAAAAAATCTTCACTATTCGATAGGTTCCCTAGTCATAGAATATGATCAACTTCCCTAAAAAAATAGACAAAGGAGAACTTTGGAGTGCTTCTGGGCTACATACCACGAAGTATGATTTTGGTGAGAGGCTAAATTGCTTGGTCATTTAGTACCTTAGAGGATGCAGAGAAAATCCTTTAAAAATGATGAAAATGTGTGCCTTAGGCCCTATTCCTAAAAGAATGGCATTTGGAATTTGATGCACATTCAACACGGATCGAATACACTCATGTATAGATTAAAATGGTAGGATTACCATTAATGCTTTGATCCAATGATGTTTTCAAAGAGATTAGCAACACCTTGGGACTTTTCTTTGAAGCTTAAAACTTCTTTCAGGAAATTGGATATACAGGGTTGGCTAAGATAATTGTAGGCCTTGACCTAACCAAAATCCTAGTGGATTCCACCACTATAATAAAATGACTCGTGTTTTCACTAGGATCTAGACTATGAAGGAATACAATTTAAGTGTGAAAGGTGCCACAACTATGGCCACTTAGTCAAGGATTGTGCCCTTCACTTCTCCCAATAACAATGTGTATGTAAACCTTCTTTGATTGTCAAAGAACTCATTCCTACAATAGAAGAATCAACTTCTTTGGGTACATAATAGGTTTCCCCAGTAGGTGACCTTCTAGTTCATAATTCTCCAACTAAAAGGACAACAATGGAACAACAAGTTTCTCCTCGTCCAAAAAGGGAGAACTCTTCTAAACTAGATAAGAATCCCTCGTCCCCCACTTCTCCTATAGATTCCACTGGTATACTTCAATTTTTCTATTGGGAAGCTATTATAGAGGATAAAACTGATTTTTTCATGAGGATTGCTTCTCCAACCTATCAGGCTTCTCAAATCCCCAATCTTCTTCATTAATGCCATTAAATGGGCTAGGAAGACCCCCTAACACCTCTTTGCAACACTTTGAGCTCATCCCCCTACCTTTGATAGACCCATCGGTTAAGGTCTCCATGGAAGAACCTACCTCCTTAGAGGACACAAAATATAATCTAAGACCTCGCCACAAGGATTCGAGAATCTGCGTTGGATCTTCTAAAGGTTGCCTTGGACACCTAGAAGATGAAAACCATAAACCTAGACAAAGAGGCATGAAATATTACTTTTCCATAGCTCAAAAGTAGGCAAATTCGAAGGTTGAGTGTGGAAGAAAGCGATCTCTTCTCGGGTCCCTTACAGCATCTGCCCCTAAGATGGGCTCAAAATGATCCTCCTCTCTTTGAACTACAAAGGGTTGGCCAATCTCTCCAAAAAATTGGCCCTTAGGAGGTTAGTTAACACTCATAATCCAGATGCCATACTCTTGCAAGAGATCACGATATATAGACATACTATGATTCAATGCCTTGATAGGATGTTTAAAGGATGGGAATTCAACTTTATGTATGCCCTGGGCTGCTCGAGTGGGTTGGTTACGGGATGGAAGACAAATGTTTTTTCTCTCTCAACTCATTGGCATTTGACTCTGGACTGGTTATCTTTGTTCCTTCTATCTACTATGGGAAAGAGTTCATCTTCCTGAATATTTACGGGCCCTATGTAGACCAACAAAAGTATTAGGAATTCGTCTTTTCATACTATTGGGTTTGGAAAGGGATAATAATAATGGGAGGAGATTTGAATTTTACACTTGGCTCCTCTAAGATTTGGGGGCCAACAACCCAACCAGTTGCTCTTTCAAGCTTCTTTATTAGAAGCTTGGAGCATCTTGGGCTACTAGACATTGAGCCAACCAAGCTTACCCCCACTTGGACTAGTCAAAGAATAAGGGAGGCTTAGATAGCCAAGTGACTTGACAGATTCCTAGTGTCAGAAGATGTTCTGGACGACTCACTCATAATCAGGGAATGGGTGTCAATAGGAGGGGACTCTAAGCACAACCTAATTCTATTGTAAGTGGCCCTTATTATGGGAAAACCCCCTAGTCCTTTCAAATTAAAACTAGAATGGCTCAAAATGAGGATTTCATCCAAATTCTCAAGAATGCATGGATCCTGCACAACAACTCACTTCAAGAATTTGCATCCATTCAATTCCAAGTGAACCCGCGAAAAACTGAAACATTCAACATTAAATGGTCTAAAGACAAAAAGGAAAAAGATGAAAGGCTCCTTGGGGAGGTAGAGGATGCCATCACTTCTAGTCTCTCTTCATAAGGATTTGGATTTCTTTTAGATGCATCGAAGGAGGAATTTTGCCAGCTGGAAAATAAAAGATGGAAGTTATTGACAGACAAATAAAAGGAATGGCAATTAAAGAGTAAAGCGTTGTGGCTAGAAGCCAGGGATGAAAACACAAAATTCTTTCATCGATATGCAAATTGTAGGAAAAAATCCATCTCTGTTGGGAAAATTGGGTCCTAGGTTGAAAACTTGAGGGACATTGCTTAAGAGTGGGTCTCCCACTTCCAAACTCTTTTCAAAAAGGACAACAAAACCACAATTAATGTCATACTTAGAATTTCCAATTACTTTCCTAGATTCATTGATCATGAATATAATCAACAACTCATGGCAAAGGTACAGAACCATTCAAAACTTCTAGAAGGACAAGATCCCAAGCTCATGTAGGCTACCCATATAATTCTTTATCATCTATTATGAATTCATTGAAGTAGATTTACACAAGGTAGTGGAAGAATATCAACTTATGGGGGAAGTTTTGTCTTCCTTTAACACTACTTTTATTGCGCTTATACCAAAGACAAACAACCCCACAAGTTTTGAGAATTTTTAGCCTATTTCACTCCGTAAGAATATCTATAAGATCATCTCCAAAATCATCTCTAGAAGGATCAAAGAAACCCTCTCTAAGCATGTCTCTATGGAGTAGTTTGGCCTCCTTGAAGGGTGCCAAATACACGAGCCAATTGGTGTGTCACCCATGAAGGGATACACTCGGTAAACACAAAGAATATGAATGCCATAATAGCCTAAGTCGACTTGTTCATGGCATTCAACAAGGTCAGTTGGCTCTTCCTTCGACTCATTTTAATACACCTAGGCTTAAGTCTACAGTTTGTGGCCTGGGTTATGGCTTGCATCAGCTCTGCAACATTCCCAGTACTAATCAATGGACCGACCTCACCATTTTTCAATTATAAAAAAGGAATTTGTTGGGGGTTCCCTCTACCCCCCTAGTTATTCCTCCTAGTAGCAGAAGGATCAAGCAGAGCTCTCAAGGCAACTACAATAAATGACACTTTTAAAGGTATCCTAATTGGCAATCAATGCTATGTTTCACATTTAATTTTTGTCAATGACATCTTGATTTTCTGTGATGACTCAAAACACATGGTGGATAACCTCAAAGATATCATTGACCTATTCTGCATTGCCACGAGAATGGTTATAAACTCCTCCATTTCCTTGATAATAAGTTGGGGTCTCTCTGAGCATGAAAAGCTCTACCTTTCTCAAACTTTCCCCTTCTTAACCTCGGCCTTCGAGGCCGACCTCAAGTATTTGGGTTTCCACTTAAAAGCAAACCTGTACATGAAGGGAGATTGACAATGGCTCATAGCCAAGCTTGCAAAAAGTTTAAACTCATGGTGCAATAGATGGCTATCTCGTGGTGGTCATCTTGTCCTCGTAAAATATGTCTTCAAGGCCATTCTGATCTATTGGATGTCACTAGCTTGGATCCCGAAAGGGATCTTGGACAAAATTCACCAACTCTTCCACATATTCATATGGGCAGGGAACCAAGAGAAGAAAGGAATGACATTGGTCTCTTGGAGAAACCTAGCCATCCCTAAAAATGAAGGAGGTTGGGGTCTCAAAAATATTTTCCTTTTTTCCAATTCGTGGCAACAAATAACGTTTGGAGACTCATATAGGGAAAGGGTTTATAGGCATAGGTAGTGAATGACAAATATCTTTACCATCTCTCTATTGAGGATTGGATCCACACCCCAAATAAAAAAAACTCAATTCTCTTCCATCATCTAGAAAGCCACCATTGCGACTTCCCCCTTAATTTGAAACCGATTAATCTAAAGATTAGAAAATGAGAGAAGATTCAACTGAGTCTCATCCCCTCCTCCTTGATCTTAGATCAAAAAATATTTTTTACTATTATTTCAACTTTTTTTGTCTTTGATAGTGGGTAAAGTGTCCACTCAAAATATTAGATGTTTCAAAATTTTATATACAGTTTATCTTTAAAAAAACTCAAGTAACAATTTAAATTTTAGTTTAAAAAGTATAATTCTAACCCATCTTGAAATAAAAAGGGCATTTCAATTTTTAATATTAAATTATTACAAATAAAATAATGTAAAGGTAAATTACTAACATTACAATTAAAAAGTGAATATAATTAAAAAAATGACTATTAACTATAAATTAATATAATGACCAACGATTATAAATTAATATTTAAACTATATATTAATTAGAATGGCCGTTGATTGAGCTGAAATGGAACAATTTCTTCATGGTCAAGTTTTGTAGTTAAAGGTCATATTCATACATGATCACATGCACAAATGGTGTAAGGACTCTCGAACTTTCTTTTTCGTTTATATTTAACGTTATGAGAATATAACGATATATTCCATACCACATGAAGAATACTATGATGCAATTCCAATGATAAATTATTGAACACGTGTCTCTTCGAGATGCTAGTGATTTTAAATCCTTGGAATATGTAATCATAAAAGTTGTTTTCAGTTGGAAAGAATGCCGTGTAACCGATGGGGTCCCCCTCAAGATTAGTGAAAGTATTTAATTAAGATTTAAGTAGTATAAGTGATTTTCAAAACACAAATATAGTTTATATTCAAAATATCTTTTATAATTGAGAGGATATCTTTCTTACTGTAAATTTAACATAGTACAGACATACTACTTAGGAGCAAGTCGAAGTATTCAATTGCAATATACGAATTTGAAAAAAATGTCAAATTTCAAGTTCGATTGAAATTTTAATGGGATGAAAATGTAAATAGAAAGGTAATAAACAATTTACTTGGTCTCTTATGTCTTGAGGAGAAATGGTTTCACTGTTGAGAGAAAATAAAAATTTGTGGTAATTTTCAAAATTTGGAAATGTGTGGAATCTACCAATGGAGCTATCCAAGTTGTTGTAGAGCCCCGTAAATAGGGCGGCTTTGAAAGGAGGGTGAACACTAGTGCTTGTTTGAGAGTTTGGAAGCACGAGATGAACTATAACAATGCAAATTAGCTTGGTTAAATTTTTTATTTACCCTACTGTAGTGCGCCTGATGACATCGATGCACACCAGTGCGTAAGGTTCAATGAAACCGATGCGCTTTTGTTGGTGCTTGTTATTTTTATTATAACATATGATGACGCTTTTGAACATTGAAACATCGATGCTTTATTGTTTATGGGTGCACCAGTGTGTATGTACCTTAAAGACACATCGATAAAAAAAATCTCCTAAAAAACCTCTAACCGCCTGCCTCCTCTATAAACAGAGAAGGGATAGATTTTTTGGGGAGGTTCCGTAAAAGCCTCTATAAGAAGGTGTTCTCCTTATAGTGATAGATAGCCAAATGACCTGACAAATTCCTAGTTTCATACGATGTTCTGGATGATTGGCTCATAATTAGACAATGGGTGTCAATAGGAGGGGACTTTGGCCACAACCTAATTCTATTGGAAGTAGCCCCTATTATGGGAAAACACCCTAGTCCTTCCCAATTAAAACTAAAATGGCTCAAAACGAGGATTTCATCCAAATTATAAAGAATGCATGGGTCCCACACAACAACTCACTTCAGGAATTTGTAGCCATTCAATTCCAAGTGAACCTCTGAACCTCTGAACAATTGGCTATTAAACGGTTTAAAGATAAAAAGGAAAAAGATGAAAGGCTCCTCATGGAGGTAGAGGATGCCATCACTTATAGTCTCTCTTCATAAGGATTTGGATTTCTTTTAGATGCACTAAAAGAGGAACTCTACCATCTGGAAAATAAAAGACGGAAGCTATTGATAGACAAAGAAAATGAATGACACTTAAAAAGTAGAGTGTTATGGGTAGAAGCTAGGGATGGAAACACAAAATTCTTTCATTTATGTGCAAATTGTAGGAAAAAATTAATCTATGTTAGGAAAATAGACAGAGGAAATGGGTCCTAGGCTGAAAACTTCAAGGACATTGCTTAAGAGTGGGTCTCCCACTTCCAATCTTTTCAAAAAGGACAACAAAGCCACAATTGATGTCATACTTAGAATTTTCAATTACTTTCCCAAATTTGTTGCTTATGAAGATAATCAACAACTCATGGGAAAGGTAGGGAAAGAGGATTTTCTTAGAACCATTCAAAACTTCTAGAAGGATAAGAGTCGAAGCCTAGATGGGCTACCCATAAAATTCTTTATCATATGTTATGAATTCATTGAAGTAGATTTACACAAGGTAGTGGAAGAATCTTAGTTTATGGGGAAAGTCTTGGCTTCCTTTAACGCTACTTTTATTGTGCTTATACCAGAGACAAACAACCCCACAAGTTTTGAGAACTTTTAACATATTTCACTTTGTAACAATATCTATAAGATCATCTCCAAAATTATCTCTAGAAGGATCAAAGAAACCCTCTCTAAGTAGGTCTCTCTACAATAGTTTGGCTTCCTTAAAGGGTGCCAAATACACGAGCCAATTGGTGTCACCCATGAAGGGCTACACTCGATAAACACAAAGAATATGAAGGCCATGATAGCCTAATTTGACTTGTCCAAGGCATTCAACAAGGTAAGGTGGCTCTTCCTCTGACTTATTTTAATACACCCATGCTTTAGTCTACACTTTGTGGCCTGGGTTATGGCTTGCATCAACTCTGTGACATTCACAATACTAATCAATGAATCAACCTCACCAATTTTCAATTCTAAAAATGGTATTCGCTAGGGGTTCCCTTTATCCCCCTTGCTATTCTTCCTAGTAGCACAAGGATCAAGCATAGCTCTCAAGGTGGCTACAACAAATGACACTTTCAAAGGTATCCTAATTGGAAATCAATGCTATGTTTCACATTTACTTTTTGTCAATGACATCTTAATTTTATGTCATGGCTCAAAATACATGGTGGATAAGCTAAAATAAATCATTGACCTATTATGCATTGCCACGAGAATGGTTATAAACTCCTTCGATTCCTTGATAATAAGTTGGGGTCTCTTTGAGCATGAAAAGCTCTACCTTTCCCAAACTTCCCCCTTCTTAACCTCGACCTTTGAGGTCAGACTCAAGTATTTGAGTTTCCACTTAAAAGCAAACTTATACATGAAGGGAGATTGGCAATGGCTCATAACCAAGATTGAAAAAAGATTAAACCCATGGTGCAATGGATGGTTGTCTCGTGGTGGTCATATTGTCCCCATAAAATATGTCTTTGAGGCCATTCTGATCTATTGGATGTCTCTAGCTTGGATTCCGAAAAGGATCCTAAACAAAATTCACCAACTCTGCCACATATTCATATGGGCGGGGAACCAAGAGAAGAAAGGAATGACATTGGTCTCCTAGAGAAACCTGGCCATCCCTAAAAATGAAGGAGGTTGGGGTCTAAAAAATCTTTGCCTTTTTTCCAAAGCCCCGACAACCAAGAACGTTTGGGGACTCATATAGGGAAAGGGTTTCTGGGCATAGGTAATGAAGGACAAATATCTTTATCATCTCTCTGTTGAAGATTGGATCTGCACCCCAAATAAGAAAACTCAGTTCTCTTCCATCATCTAGAAAGCCACCATTGCGGCTTCCTCCCTAATTTGAAACGGATTAATATGGAGGACTGGAAAATGAGAGAAGGTCCAACTGAGTCTCGATCCCTCATCCTTGATCTTAAATCAAAAGGTATTTTTACTTCGGCAACATCGGCCACGTCAAGCCCGACAACAACCCATGGGGGATGAGAAGAAAGATGATAGAGCAGAAGATCCTTTTAAAATGTTTCTCGAGGAAGCCCTTGCGCAACGAAGGAATGAAATGATGGACAACTTTGCACAGATCCTTCGGCGGTTGCCCACATGAGACATGTCTTCATCAAGCAGCCATGCAAACCCCTTCAAGGTACATGTAAATTTTGATATTCCATTATTTGAAGGAATGATAGATGTGGATGTTGTAGATAAATGGTAGAATCTGCTCGAAGGGTATTTTTCAGTCCACAATTTTTTCGACAGGGAAAACATTACTTTTTCACTCCTCAAGGTCGTCCCCTGTTTTAAGGACTAGTGGGATACTTACTCTAAGCAAAGGGCCATAGAGGAATCTGCAATATTTGCGGTCACCCCCACGTGGAATTCCTTCATGGGTGCCATTAAAGAATAATACTACACTATTGCAAGCTACGAGGACCAATACACAAGATGGACCACGCTGCGTCAGGAAAGGGACCAAACAGTACCAGATTTCACCAATATTTTCCATACCTTGCGCACCAAATTGCGTATCAAAGACTTTGAATGACATATGGTGCTCAAATACCACGGTTGTCCGCATAGATACATTCAAACAGAAATGGATTTTCTGGACATCGCATCATTAGGTGCGGATTATAGATATGTTGTCAAGATCGAGCAGAAATTTAAGCAGAAGAGGCGAGAGTTTGGATCTGCAAACTCCTCACAGCCGAAGCTGGGCAAAGGCGGCTCCAACCCAAAAAACAAGGGACTGAGCAAAGATGGTCTCTCTCAAGACAACCAGTCCAAGCTGCAACCCAAGAAGAGTAATGAGAAGTCGAAGAAGGACACAAGAAAATGGTGTGAATACCATAAAATCCCTTGGCACAACACCGAAGAATGTCACTCCAAGCAGTCACTGGTGGTCAAGTTGAAAGCTTCTGAGTCAGAGGTAGATTTTGACTCTGAATCAAATTCCAAAAGTGGGAAGCGGATCATCAATGTCGAACCCAGTGCCACTGTCTATACCACCAAATTCCAACCAAGCGAACCAGAAGAACCAGAGGAAGGGGAACGCCTGTTTCACTCACAGATGTGGGTAAATGGGAATCTGTTGCATTTCATTGTCGATAGCGGCAGTTAGAAGAACTTGGTTTCAACAGAGGTTGTCAAGCAGCTAGACATGCCAATAACACTGCACCGGTAGCCCTACACCATCGGTTGGCTTCACCAAGGACGAGATCTTCGCGTTAGCCAACAGTGTCGTCTGCCCTACAACATCAAGCCCTTCAAAGATGAGGTATTGTGTGACATTTCTCCCCTTGAAGTTTGTGATGTTCTTTTAGGCCAACCATATTTTTGGAAGTGACATGTTGTGTATGAGTCCAGACCCCACAGTGTTATTATTACTTTGGGTAGACAATTGTACAGGATACCAGAGGTAGTGTCGCATACCGTTATTTGTTTAATCTCTGCTAAGCAATGCAGTAAGGTCATTTCACAAACCATGAATTTTGTCTTCTTTGTGATCTGTGCTCACACCTCTACACAGAGCCTCTCTTTGCAGCAAAAGAAAGTGGACAGGATCATGGAAGAGTACAGAGACACCTTCTCCTCACCCACCAGGGTACCGACACACTGCCAAGTCAAGCATCCAATTGATCTAACCCCCGATGCACCACTGCCTAATGGACCAGTCTATCGTCGCTCGTTGATGAAAAATGACGAAATCAAGCACCAGATCCAAGAGTTGCTTCAAAGGGGGGAAATCTGACCCAACTCCTCCCCTTGCAAAAGCTCGATTGTGTTGGTGCAGAAGAAAGACCGGACCTGGCGGCTTTGCATTGGTGCAATGATTACAGAGCATTAAACTAAATCAGAGTCAAAAATCGGTACTCAATTCCCCGAATTGATGACCTTCTTGACCAACTCAAGGGGGGAAAGTTCTGCAACAAAATTGACCTAAAGTCTGGCTACCACCAGGTTCCCATCGAACCAACTGATGTATGGAAGACAACTTTCAAATATAAAGAAGGTCTCTTCGAATGGCTGGTCATGCCCTTTGGCTTAACAAATGCACCAACAACTTTCATGAGATTGATGGATGATGTATTGAGACTCTTCACCAACTCTTTTGTGGTGGTATATCTAGATGACATCCTCATCAGAACTTGGGAGGAGCACATGCAGCATATTCAACGGGTTTTGGGCACTCAGCAGCAACACAAGCTATATGCCAACTTGGAAAAATGTTCCTTTGGCATGAACATTGTTCAATACTTGGGCTACATTGTTGATGAGCATGCGGTACATGTGGATCCAGCTAAGATCCAAGTCATTCGTGATTGGCCAACCCCGACCACACTAATCAGTCTTAGGAGCTTCTTGGGACTTGCCAAATTCTACCGAAGGTTCGTGTTGGGATTCTCCCATATTTCATGGGCCCTCAGCCAAGTAACCAAGGGCAGTGGCAAGGCAAAGTTCACATGGGGGCAGGAACAACAACAAGCATTTGATTATCTAAAGCATCGCTTGTGCTCAGCTCCAGTACTCTCCTTCCCTGATCTAGAACAACCATTTGAGATTGAGACTAATGCCTCTGACTATGTTGTAGGTGTAGTTCTCACTCAACATGGTCATCTAGTAGCACACCATAGTGAGGCACTCTCAGATATGGTCCGGAAATACCCCACCTATGACAAAGAAATGTATTTCATTGTGCAAGCCTGTCATCAATGGAAACATACATTTTGGGAAAGGAAACAATCATCCACACTGATCACAAGCCTATATAGTTCATACAAACACAAGGGAATTTGCAAAATGACCGCCATCAAAAGTGGTCCACATACCTACAACAGTTCCATCTCAACAACAAGTATAAAACAGGGAGCACAAAACGTGTCGCTTACTATCTCAGTCTCCCTCCCGTTGTTGCACTCACCATAGTGCTCCATTGTTGTGGGCATGAGGCATCTGAGTGGCCCCAAATTTATCAGCGTGACCCTCACTTCACCACCACCTATCATATCTTGGGTACAAGAGCAAATGTCACCAATTTTCACATCCAGGATGGATTGTTATGCCATCTGGGCCACCTATGTGTTCTCACAAGCGAGTGTGCAAAGTTGATTTGGGAGGCTCACTACAGTCGGATGGAAGGACATTTTGACGTGGAGAAAATTGTGGTCGTTCTATAGAAACATTTTTATTGGCCAAAACTTCGACAAGACGTCAGCAAGTATATCAGATCTTGCACTGTATGTGCCATTGCCAAGCCAACCATCAAGAAGCCATCAAGAAGCAAGGATTATACACCCCTCTTCCTACTCCTAAGAGGCCTTGGGAATCCATCTCGATGGATTACATGTCTGGCCTTATGTCCACCAAGCACAACAATGATTATGTATTTGTGGTGGTTGATCGGTTTTCGAAGATGGCCATTATCACAGCCTTCAAGAAGAGCATCACAGTGGCAGATACTTGTCGTGGGTCCATTTTGCGATACCACAAACCATCACCTCAGATCGGGACAACAGGTTCCTCAACACATTTTGGTCGAGTCTCTGGTCATTGTTGGACACCAAGCTCACTAAATCCACTGCTTTCCACCCCCAAACCGATGGTCAGACAGAGGTTGTCAATTGGATGATTGTGCACATCCTGCACATGTACAACTCTAAGCATCTGCATACATGAGATGAGAGTCTTCCCTATGTTCAACACAACTACAACATGGCTCTCCATAGCTCCACCGGCCATAGCCCATTTCAGGTTGGGCTGGGATTCCAACCCTTGGGTCCCATTGATGTTGCACTACCTCTTGCAACCACACAGGAAAAATCTTCCCATGTTTAGTCTGAGGCTGACAAAGCCACCAGATTCATTGAACGGATTCAACACATCTGCCAACAAGTCCATGGATTTTGCAGAAATCCAATGCTAAGTACAAGCAGTGCCATGATCAACACCGGGTACCACACTAGTTTCAGGTGGGAGACAAGGTCTGGATACATTTGCAGAAAGAGCGCCTTACAGGGCCCCATCAAAAGCTCCGCCCACTTGGCTATGGGCCTTACACTATCACCAAGGTTGTGGGTAGCAATGCTTTTGAGCTCAACACTCCACCTTTCCTTGGCTTGCACCCAATGTTCAATGTGAACCTCCTTCGGCCATATTTTCCACCATTATTGGACACCTCAAAGATCACATAACAATTGACACCAACATAGCTCAACCCTAACTACATGGAACATGCATCCACTAATCAGATAGTGGACACACCGGTCAAGGGCACTCGCCAGCAGAGGATCCAACTTTATCGGGTTGTCAAGGCAGGGCAGCTCCTACACCAAGGCAAGTGGCTCACCCGGGGCCAAATTCAGTAGAAGTTTCCTCACTTGATGGGGGCACTAAACAAATCCATCTCTGTTGGGAAAATTGGGTCCTAGGTTGAAAACTTGAGGGGCATTGCTTAAGAGTGGGTCTCCCACTTCCAAACTCTTTTCAAAAAGGACAACAAAACCACAATTAATGTCATACTTAGAATTTCCAGTTACTTTCCTAGATTCATTGATCATGAAGATAATCAACAACTCATGGCAAAGGTACAGAACCATTCAAAACTTCTAGAAGGACAAGAGCCCAAGCTCATGTAGGCTACCCATATAATTCTTTATCATCTATTATGAATTCATTGAAGTAGATTTACACAATGTAGTGGAAGAATATCAACTTATGGGGGAAGTTTTGGCTTCCTTTAACACTACTTTTATTGTGTTTATACCAAAGACAAACAACCCCACAAGTTTTGAGAATTTTTAGCCTATTTCACTCCGTAAGAATATCTACAAGATCATCTCCAAAATCATCTCTAGAAGGATCAAAGAAACCCTCTCTAAGCATGTCTCTATGGAGTAGTTTGGCCTCCTTGAAAGGTGCCAAATACACGAACCAATTGGTGTGTCACCCATGAAGGGATACACTCGGTAAACACAAAGAATATGAATGCCATAATAACCTAAGTCGACTTGTTCATGGCATTCAATAGGGTCAGTTGGCTCTTCCTTCGACTCATTTTAATACGCCTAGGCTTAAGTCTATAGTTTGTGGCCTGGGTTATGGCTTGCATCAACTCTGCAACATTCCCAGTACTAATCAATGGGTCGGCCTCACCATTTTTCAATTATAAAAAAGGAATCTGGTGGGGGTTCCCTCTACCCCCCTTGTTATTCCTCCTAGTAGCAGAAGGATCAAGCAGAGCTCTCAAGGCAACTACAATAAATGACACTTTTAAAGGTATCCTAATTGGCAATCAATGCTATGTTTCACATTTAATTTTTGTCAATGACATCTTGATTTTCTGTGATGACTCAAAACACATGGTGGATAACCTCAAAGATATCATTGACCTATTCTGCATTGCCACGAGAATGGTTATAAACTCCTCCATTTCCTTGATAATAAGTTGGGGTCTCTCTGAGCATGAAAAGCTCTACCTTTCCCAAACTTTCCCCTTCTTAACCTCGGCCTTCGAGGCCGGCCTCAAGTATTTGGGTTTCCACTTAAAATCAAACATGTACATGAAGGGAGATTGGCAATGGCTCATAGCCAAGCTTGAAAAAAGTTTAAACCCATGGTGCAATAGATGGCTATCTCGTGGTGGTTGTATTGTCCTCATAAAATATGTCTTCGAGGCCATTTCGATCTATTGGATGTCTCTAGCTTGGATCCTGAAAGGGATCTTGGACAAAATTCACCAACTCTTCCACATATTCATATGGGTAGGGAACCAAGAGAAGAAAGGAGTGACATTGGTCTCTTGGAGAAATGTGGCCATCCTAAAAATGAAGGAGGTTGGGGTCTCAAAAATCTTTTCCTTTTTTCCAATTCGTGGCAACAAAGAACGTTTGGAGACTCATATAGGGAAAGGGTTTATAGGCATAGGTAGTGAATGACAAATATCTTTACCATCTCTCTATTAAGGATTGGATCCACACCCCAAATAAAAAAAACTCAATTCTCTTCCATCATCTAAAAAGCCACCATCGCAGCTTCCCCCTTAATTTGAAACCGATTAATCTAAAGGATTAGAAAATGAGAGAAGATCCAACTGAGTCTCATCCCCTCCTCCTTGATCTTAGATCAAAATATATTTTTAACTATTATTTCAACTTTATTTATCCTTAATAGTGGGTGAAATGTCCACTCGAAATATATTAAATGTTTCAAAATTTTATATACAATTTATCTTTAGAAAACTCAAGTAACATTTAAATTTTAGTTTAAAAAGTATAATTCTAACACATCTTGAAATAAAAAGGGCATTTCAATTTTTAATATTAAATTATTACAAATAAAATAATGTAAAGGTAAATTACTAATATTACAATTAAAAAGTGAATATAATTAAAAAAATGTCTATTAACTATAAATTAATATAATGACCAACGATTATAAATTAATATTTAAACTATATATAATTAGAATTGCCGTTGATTGAGGTGAAATGGAACAATTTCTTCATGGTCAAGTTTTGTAGTTAAAGGTCATATTCATACATGATCACATGCACAAATGGTGTAAGGACTCTCGAACTTTCTTTTTCGTTTATATTTAATGTTATAAAAATATAACGATATATTCCATACCACATGAAGAATACTATGATGCAATTCCAATGATAAATTATTGAACACGTGTCTCTTCGAGATGCTAAGTGATTTTAAATCCTTGGAATATGTAATCATAAAAGTTGTTTTCGGTTGGAAAGAATGCCGTGTAACCGATGGGGTCCCCCTCAAGATTAGTGAAAGTATTTAATTAAGATTTAAGTAGTATAAGTGATTTTCAAAACACAAATATAGTTTATATTCAAAATATCTTTTATAATTGAGGGGATATCTTTCTTATTGTAAATTTAACATAGCACAGACATACTACTTCAGAGCGAGTAGAAGTATTTAAGTGCACTGTATGAATTGGAAAAAAAATTGAAAAAAATGTCAAATTCAAGTTAGATTGAAATTTTAATTGGATGAAAATGCAAATAGGAAGGTAATAAACAATTTACTTGGCCTCTTATGTCCCGAGGAGAAATGGTTTCACTGTTGAGAGGAAATAAAAATTCGTAGTAATTTCCAAAATTTGGAAATGTGTGGAATCTACCAATGGAGCTATCCAAGTTGTTGTAGAGCCCCGTAAATAGGGCGGCTTTGAAAGGAGGGTGAGCACTAGTGCTTGTTTGAGAGTTTGGAAGCACAAGATGAACTATAA
Source organism: Picea glauca (assembly GCA_000966675.3). NCBI lineage: Eukaryota > Viridiplantae > Streptophyta > Pinopsida > Pinales > Pinaceae > Picea > Picea glauca. The sequence goes on from JZKD02S1669864.1 coordinate 445,479, forward strand.
CAATGCAAATTAGTTTGGTTAATTTTTTTATTTACCCTATCGCGGTGCACCTGATGACATCGATGCACACCAGTGCACAAGGTTCAATGACACCGGTATGCTTTTGTCGGTGCTTGCTATTTTTATTATAACATATGATGAAGCTTTTAAACATTGAAACATCGATGCTTTATTGTTTATGGGTGCACCAGTGTGTATTTACCTTAAAGACACACCAATAAAAAAAATCTCCTAAAAAACCTCTAGTCGCCCGCCTCCACTATAAACAAAGAAGGGATAGATTTTTTGGGGAGGTTCCGTAAAAGCCTCTGTAAGAAGGTGTTCTCCTTATAGTGATAGATAGCCAAATGACCTGACAAATTCCTAGTTTCATACGATGTTCTGGATGACTGGCTCATAATTAGACAATGGGTGTCAAAAGGAGGGGACTCTGGCCACAACCTGATTCTATTGGTAGTAGCCCCTATTATGGGAAAACACCCTAGTCCTTCCCAATTAAAACTAAAATGGCTCAAAACGAGGATTTCATCCAAATTCTCAAGAATGCATGGGTCCCACACAACAACTCACTTCAGGAATTTGTAGCCATTCAATTCCAAGTGAACCTCTGAACAACTGAACAATTGGCTATTAAACGGTTTAAAGATAAAAAGGAAAAAGATGAAAGGCTCCTCATGGAAGTAGAGGATGCCATCACTTATAGTCTCTCTTCATAAGGATTTGAATTTCTTTTAGATGCACTAAAGGAGGAACTCTGCCATCTGGAAAATAAAAGACGGAAGCTATTGATAAACAAAGAAAATGAATGACACTTAAAAAGTAGAGTGTTATGGGTAGAAGCTAGGGATGAAAACACAAAATTCTTTCATTTATGTGCAAATTGTAGGAAAAAATTCATCTATGTTAGGAAAATAGATAGAGGAAATGGGTCTTAGGCTGAAAACTTCAAAGACATTGCTCAAGAGTGGGTCTCCCACTTCCAATCTTTTCAAAAAGGACAACAAAGCCACAATTGATGTCATACTTAGAATTTTCAATTACTTTCCCAAATTTATTGCTTATGAAGATAATCAATAACTCATGGGAAAGGTAGGGAAAGAGGATTTGCTTATAACCATTCAAAGCTTCTAGAAGGATAAGAACCCAAGCCTAGATGGGCTATGCAAGATACCAGATATATAAAATATGCAGAACAAAAATGAAATGCTAGAAATGACAGAATAGCAATAAAATATCCAGCATAATCTTCACATTACACAGAAATGATATACGAAATAGCAACAAAAACAACACTTTGATCAGATAGCAATGTTCACAGGCCTCTTCGAGGGGGCAACCTCCCGTCGAGCAGCGCTCTGTTACAATAATCTCCAAGCTAGGGTTCACATACCCTCGCCCCTTATTTATACTAAATATGTTTATTAAGAGAAGCATCTAGAGGAAGATCCTTCTAGAAG
>JZKD02S1669864.1:459359-480711 GCA_000966675.3 Picea glauca
CTTTTCTTCCAGGTCTCCTTCACTCAAGTGACGAGTGCTTTCTTCAACCTGTCTTCTGTACTGAGACAATACACTATCTTTGGATGAATGTTGTTATGTATGTCAATCCATCATACTTAGTTGGATTGCTTATTTCTATTCCAATCCAGGGTACTAATATGGTCATGCGTGCAAATCGTTGTGTCGATACTGTATGCATCCTCTGCTGCCAATTTTCTAGACCTGCGTTTGAGTCTGATGTGCAAGAAATGATGCTTCTCCAACTCAGTGCATATTCTATGGTGGGGTTAACATAATCATCCATCCTTGCAGTCATGTTGTATAGGTTATCAATTTCATCGCCCTTCACTGGTTCTATGTACCTTCTTCCTTCTTCGGGGTCTAAGGGTGTACTGAATTTCAGTTCTCCTACTTCAAATATCATCTCTTTCCTTTTCAAATTGATAATGGCATGGTTATCGAAGGCCCATTCTAGTCCCATTAATGTTGGATATGGTTGGCTTTCATCCACAAGCTCGATAACTTCAAAGTCTATGACACTGCGCACTCCATCTGCATTCACATGTATTCCTGTTAATATGCCAATAGGTACTATTTTGTATTGGTTTTCTAATCTAAATTGAATGGGTGACCAAACTAGCTTAGGTTTCTCCATCATTTCCCATGTCTATTTAGGTAATACATTCACGTTGGATCCTAATTCTAAGATCACATTGTATATGTCATATTTTCCATTCTGCGCGCTTAACCTGAACTCTCCATTGGTTCTCTTCTTGCGCAGTAGATGGTTCACTACTTTCCTTTTAGTAGGGACTCCCTTCCCTTGAGCCTAGTGATTGATCATAGAGCATAATGTATGCAATGCATTTTCATCCTCGACTAGCTCTAGGAAACTCTTCAAATTTTTTCTAGTGTACTTATCTTCTCCATCGACCCTTTGTTCATGATCTGGTCCTCAGTGGGATGTTACTATATCCCCCATAGGTGGTGTATCTGATGTGGAAGTTGCCCAATACTATCACAAGAGTTCTCTCCTTACTTGTTTATAGGTCTCCTTCTCTTCCTGTGGGTCAAATACTCGTATAGGTGTTTCTGATTTCTTTACCCATTGCTCAGCCAGTTTCCTTTTACTGGTTGCATCCATCCCTGTTTTGGTTCCTCTGTGTGTAACAATCACTATTTTGGGTCCATTGTCCCATATTTCAACGGATATTTTTTGAATGTTCAGGTTCTGGTTTTGATTCTCTATGGCCTGCCATTTTGTCAGCAATTGTGGGCAGTCCTCTGTTGCATGTTATAATGCCCGACAGTAAGTGCATGTTGTGCAGGGATTTTGGAAATCCTGTGCTAAGTGTCTTGGTTGGTTACAATTATAACATATTATGGGGCCTCTTCCTCCTCTCCCAAAGTTTGTTCGGTCGTGGCCCCTACCGAATCCTCCTCATTTTCCATGGTTAAATCCTCTTTGATTGTTATATTTCCCTCCTCCTTTTATCGCAACATTGTCCTCCTAAATCCTGTACATGCCTGTCGTGCACTCACTAATTGAATCAAATGCACGACAATCCTTGTATTCATGTCCCACTGATTTTCAAAATCTACATAATAGGCTTCTTGGGGTACTCTGATATTTTTATAGTAACTGACACTCATGGGGGTTGTGTCCCCATTTCTTGCATATCTCGCAATATCCTCCTACTGGTAGTGGGTTTGGTGCTCTGGCTGCTAAGTAATACGCAAAGGCTGGACATTCATCTTTGTGGTGACCTTCAGTCCTGCATTTGGTGCACCAGGCCTTTTCCCGTTTCTCTTTCCACTTTGTGATTTCAACCAATTGAATTGTTAATGCAACTAGTTGGTTCTGTATCTGTGCCATTCCGATGTTGTCTTCGACTGGAGAGGCTTCCAATTTCATATCAATTTACAACACCTCAAATTGCGATGTAACCTTTTGCTGTATTAAAGTATTACGAATGCGAGGTAACAAGCCTGGAATGAACCGCTCTCTATTCTTTTGATCGAGTATTTGAAATGTTAACCTCCCCATCGCATCTTTGAACCTCTGATCGACCTCCCATATTGACTCATTCTGTACTTGTTTTATCTCCTCGAGATTAGTAATGTATTGCGACTAAAATGTGATGTAACCTTTTGCTGTATTTAAGGACCGCAGATGTGAGGTAACAAGCCTGTAATGAACCACTCTTTATGTTGCTGATCGAGTATTTGAAATGTTAACCTCCCCATCACATCTTTGAACATTTGATCGAACTCCCATACTGACTCAGTATGTACTTGTTTGATCTCCTTGAGCTCAATAATGTATTATGACTCAGACTTTGGTTTCTTGAACTCTTTCAATAATGCTTGTATAATCTCTGCCAATGTCCTTGTCTGGCCTAATATTGTGGTACTTTGGAGCTTCATGTAACAAACTAGCATGTGTCCTCTAAAGGTTGTCTCCAACTGCATGATCTTTGTGCCATCATCGTGGACATTATTTTGCATTCCATATGGTTTCACATACGAGCAAATGATGTTCTGGGTCTTCTGATCCAATTCCTTTAAATTCTAGTAATCTTAATGTATTATCTACTCTTGCCATGTTGTTGTGTGTAGGACCCCTTCCTGGTGATATTGGTGGATTCTGATTAATTGTACTGCTACTATTTCTCTGGTTACTGCTACTCTGGCTTCCTCTACAGACTACAAGTGACCTAGAAAGGTCTTCAAACGTTGTCTTAGATTCAGGCGACGCCCACGAGGTTGTGGTTTCGACCCAAGACTCAGCTCATAGAGGACTTACTGGTTCTTCTATAACTAGATTAAACTGTATATATTCTTCTTCTTCCTCTATCTACTGTACTTATATGATATCTATTTTTGCACGATCTTCTGGGTACTCACTGTGCTTCTCTCTCTCTCCAGCTGCACTTCTCAACTTCTTGTACCTTCTCCCACTGCATAGGACTCAAAATTCGTCTTCTCCTTCTGATATCCCTTCCTCTTTCTCTTGCATTCTCATCCTTCCTTTCATTTGTCCATTTTTCCTACCCTTAGATCAACTCCAGGTCATCAAACCCTAGTCCCTCTGTGTGTGTAAATTTCCTTATCTATATGACTCCATCATCATCACTTCTTTATCACATAACAACATTTTTATCCAGGTAGCTAACGACTTTACAAATCTTCCTCGTGGACCTTTAAAGAAGTCTCTTTCTGCAACGTTGTAAGCCATAGGACAGTCTATGACAAATTATGTTACGTAACCTCCTAATATATCCATCGAAAAGTCAACTGCGCATGAAGTTCTGTTTTCCACCGACTTCACTCATTCCACAAGTGTAGGAGTCCAATTCTTTGGTGTCGCTGGTCTATGTCTATCAATATTTTCTACAAATATTTTCAGCCATTCCGCTAAAAGATTGGGAAATTCACTGAAAAAGATCTAATGCAAGTCTGTGTACACATACCTTTGGATATTCTTAAACCGAGGGTTTCTATTCTCCTTCTGAGAAAATTCTTGTTCCTTTTGTTCCATCCACTCGGTTATCTCCTTCCTCGCTAGTCTCCAAAACATTCCCTCACTTCTAGATTCCAGGTCCTGGCAATGAAACCATTTGTTGGTGTGCACGGGTAGGTTCAAGACCCTAGGTTCAAGTTACTTAGTCCAACAAATCCCTATAGACATTGGCCCTTTTAGCATCACCTGCAAGCAAGTGAAGTCTCGCCCAAGGTATCTTTATAGGCACTGAAAGAACCAAGATTCTATAGCAGTGAGGGAAAGAAAGGACACAAGCTCTGTTATACCTACATGACCCTCTAGCGCACTAGATCCTAGGTAATCTGAACTCATTACTTTGTTGTAGAGGCATATAAGGTTACATTCATGCTATTTAGTGGCTAAGCATACAATTATGGATCATGTGCATTAGATTATAAACAATATCAACATAGATAAGAATCCATTCACATTAAGGAGAAGAATTAACATAGTACAAACACGCATAATCATCCAATAGTACAATTATACACACATTTACCGTGGTCACAGTTCATCGAGGCTTTGACACAAGAGAAATATAAGCTCATTCATATGGGCATAATCAAGGGCCCCAAGGCACATGCACTTGATGTGCATGATGGTAGAAGCTCTCAAAATCCTAAATCCAAACCAAAAGGAAAAGGAAAGGTGCATGCAGATCCAAATAAGGAAGGGTACTCCAAACCCTTTAGTGATTCCTCGGGTTCCAAAGGTGGAAAAAGAAAGCAAGGGAAGAAGTGTGGTTACTGCAATCGCGAGAACCATCCAGAATTTGCATGCATGAAGAAGAAACTAGATCTTATGGAAAAAATAATTCAGAAGAACAATCTCAAAGACTTCATTCCTTAGGCTACTAAGAATAAGTCAGAAGATTAAGCCCATAAGAAAGGTAATCCTCATGCATTAATAGCTATTCATTCTTCTCTTGATGCATGGATTGTAGATTTAGGTGCTTCCCATCATATGGAAACCATAAAGGATATTCTATCTTTTGTAATTGCACGCACGGGGCCTGCTATCCTCATGGGGGATGACTCTCCAATTGAGGTCACTAGAAAAGGGAGAGTGGAACTAAATAATGGAATATTTGAGAATGTTCTACATGTTCCTCAAGTTTATGTGAATCTTCTCTTGGTGTATCATATTACACACTCAGGCTTGGGAAAAAAGGTGGAGTTCACACCAGACTCCGTGTCCATATTCGACATGCAGGTCAACTCCAATATTGTTGTTAGGGAGGGAAATCATCAATCTCGGTTATATACTGTCACTAAATTTATTGAACTTGATTCCTCTATACTACTTACGCATGTTGATGACATTAGGAGATTATGGCACAAGAGCTTTGGTCACCTGAACTTCAGGTACATGCAACAACTTAACAAGAAGGGGATGGTCACTAGGTTACCTGCTATCCACTTTTCTGAAGGGAATTGTGAAGGATGTGTCCTTGGAAATCATGCTCAAGAGAAGTTTGAGAAGGAGAAGGCTCACAAGGCCTCCTCTCTACTGGATTCGATTCACAGTGATCTCATGGGTCCATTCTCACATCCATCCATCAACAAGGCAAGGTACATGCTTATGTTTTTGGATGATTACTCACGTTGTACTCAGATATGTTTTCTCCGACATAAGTTTGAGGTATTTGAGCATCTCAAAGATTTCAAAGAACTTGTTGAGACTCAATCAAGGAGAAAGATCAAATCCCTCCATACAGATAATGGGGGGGAGTATGTAAACATAGATGTTCAAAATATTTGTCTTGAGGATGGGATATAGTTGCAACACACAATACCATATACTCTGTAGTAGAATGGGGTTGCTGAGCAAAAAAACAAATCTCTCAAAGAGATGTCCAGTTGCATGCTACATGCAAAGGCACTTCCTCCCAAGATTTGGGCTAAGGCACTTAACTGTTCCAATCACATTCTGAACAGATCTCCTCACATATATGTTAAGTACATGACTCCTTTTGAGGCTTGGAGTTGTAAAAATCCGAAAGTCACCCACTTCCATATATTTGGATCAAGCACATGGGCCCGTGTTCCATCTGAGAAGAGGAAAGCATTATATCCATAGAGCCACCCATACATCTTTGTTGGTTATCCCAATGGCGTGAAGGGATACAAATTACTTGATCCCTCTATGGACTAAATCATCATTGAGCACAATTTACAGTTTGAGGAAAGTCTCGCGCATGCTCCACATGAGCCACATGTAGAGGATTTTGTACTTCCACCAATTGAGGATGATGAGTCCACACATTTAGATCACACCATAGATCTAAGTTTTGATACAAAGTCAAAGGTTTCAGAGGATACAAGTGCACAGGCATAACATTCAGATGCAAAGTTAGTACATGAATATGAGTAGCCATAACAGATGCCCAAGTGGGCACAATCTACACTTAAGGATTCAAGAGACCTTGTTGGGAATCTAGTGGATCTTATGAGGACCAGATCTCATTTTGAGTATCCTCCTCATGTATTCAATGCCACTGAAACCATGATTCCTTTGCACTATTATATGGTTCAGTNCTTTTCTTCCAGGTCTCCTTCACTCAAGTGACGAGTGCTTTCTTCAACCTGTCTTCTGTACTGAGACAATACACTATCTTTGGATGAATGTTGTTATGTATGTCAATCCATCATACTTAGTTGGATTGCTTATTTCTATTCCAATCCAGGGTACTAATATGGTCATGCGTGCAAATCGTTGTGTCGATACTGTATGCATCCTCTGCTGCCAATTTTCTAGACCTGCGTTTGAGTCTGATGTGCAAGAAATGATGCTTCTCCAACTCAGTGCATATTCTATGGTGGGGTTAACATAATCATCCATCCTTGCAGTCATGTTGTATAGGTTATCAATTTCATCGCCCTTCACTGGTTCTATGTACCTTCTTCCTTCTTCGGGGTCTAAGGGTGTACTGAATTTCAGTTCTCCTACTTCAAATATCATCTCTTTCCTTTTCAAATTGATAATGGCATGGTTATCGAAGGCCCATTCTAGTCCCATTAATGTTGGATATGGTTGGCTTTCATCCACAAGCTCGATAACTTCAAAGTCTATGACACTGCGCACTCCATCTGCATTCACATGTATTCCTGTTAATATGCCAATAGGTACTATTTTGTATTGGTTTTCTAATCTAAATTGAATGGGTGACCAAACTAGCTTAGGTTTCTCCATCATTTCCCATGTCTATTTAGGTAATACATTCACGTTGGATCCTAATTCTAAGATCACATTGTATATGTCATATTTTCCATTCTGCGCGCTTAACCTGAACTCTCCATTGGTTCTCTTCTTGCGCAGTAGATGGTTCACTACTTTCCTTTTAGTAGGGACTCCCTTCCCTTGAGCCTAGTGATTGATCATAGAGCATAATGTATGCAATGCATTTTCATCCTCGACTAGCTCTAGGAAACTCTTCAAATTTTTTCTAGTGTACTTATCTTCTCCATCGACCCTTTGTTCATGATCTGGTCCTCAGTGGGATGTTACTATATCCCCCATAGGTGGTGTATCTGATGTGGAAGTTTTCCAGTACTATCACAAGAGTTCTCTCCTTACTTGTTTATAGGTCTCCTTCTCTTCCTGTGGGTCAAATGCTCGTATAGGTGTTTCTGATTTCTTTACCTGTTGCTCAGCCAGTTTCCTTTTACTGGTTGCATCCATCCCTGTTTTGGTTCCTCCGTGTGTAACAATCACTATTTTGGGCCCATCGTCCCATATTTCAGTGGATATTTTTTGAATGTTCAAGTTCTGGTTTTGATTCTCTCTGGCCTGCCATTTTGTCATCAATTGTGGGCAGTCCTCTGTTGCATGTTCTAATGCCCGACAATAAGTGCATGTTGTGAAGGGATTTTGGAAATCCTGTGCTAAGTGTCTTGGTTGGTTACAATTATAACATATTATGGGGCCTCTTCCTCCTCTCCCAAAGTTTGTCCAGTCGTGGCCCCTACCGAATCCTCCTCATTTTCCATGGTTAAATCCTCTTTGATTGTTATATTTCCCTCCTCCTTTTGTCGCAACATTGTCCTCCTAAATCCTGTACATGCCTGTCGTGCACTCCCTAATTGAATCAAATGCACGACAATCCTTGTATTCATGTCCCACTGATTTTCAAAATCTACAGAATAGGCTTCTTGGGGTACTCTGATATTTTCATAGTAACTGACACTCATGGGGGTTGTGTCCCCATTTCTTTCATATCTCGCAATATCCTCCTACTAGTAGTGGGTTTGGTGCTCTGGCTGCTAAGTAATATGCAAAGGCTGGACATTCATCTTTTTGGTGACCTTCAGTCCTGCATTTGGTGCACCAGACCTTTTCCCGTTTCTCTTTCCACTTTGTGATTTCAGCCAATTGAATTGTTAATGCAACTAGTTGGTTCTGTATCTGTGCCATTCCGATGTTGTCTTCGACTGGAGAGGCTTCCAATTTCATATCAATTTACAACGCCTCAAATTGCGATGTAACCTTTTGTTGTATTAAAGTATTACGAATATGAGGTAACAAGCCTACAATGAACCGCTCTCTATTCTTTTGATCGAGTATTTGAAATGTTAACCTCCCCATCACATCTTTGAACCTTTGATCGACCTCCCATATTGACTTATTCTGTACTTGTTTTTATCTCCGCGAGATCAGTAATGTATTGCGACTAAAATGTAATGTAACCTTTTGCTGTATTTAAGGACCGCAGATGTGAGGTAACAAGCCTGCAATGAACCACTCTTTATGTTGCTGATCGAGTATTTGAAATGTTAACCTCCCCATCACATCTTTGAACATCTGATCGAACTCCCATACTGACTCAGTATGTACTTGTTTGATCTGCTTGAGCTCAATAATGTATTATGACTCAAACTTTGGTTTCTTGAACTCTTTCAATAATGCTTGTATAATCTTTGCCAATGTCCTTGTCTGGCCTAGTATTGTGGTACTTTGGAGCTTCATGTAACAAACTAGCGTGTGTCCTCTAAAGGTTGTTTCCAACTGCATGATCTTTGTGCCATCATCGTGGACATTATTTTGCAGTCCATATGGTTTCACATACGAGCAAATGATGTTCTGGGTCTTCTGATCCAATTCCTTTAAATTCTAGTAATCTTAATGTATTATCTACTCCTGCCATGTTGCTGTGTGTAGACCCCTTCCTGGTGATATTGGTGGATTCTGATTAATTGTATTGCTACTATTTCTCTGGTTACTGCTACTCTGGCTTCCTCTACAGACTACAAGTGATCTAGAAAGGTCTTCAAACGTTGTCTTAGATTCAGGCGACGCCCACGAGGTTGTGGTTTCGAACCAAGACTTAGCTCATAGAGGACTTACTGGTTCTTCTATAATTGGATTGAACTGTATATATTCTTCTTCTTCCTCTATCTATTGTACTTATATGATATCTATTTCTACATGATCTTCTGGGTACTCACTGCGCTTCTCTCTCTCTCCAGCCGCACTTCTCAACTTCTTGTACCTTCTCCCACTACATAGGACTCAAAATTCGTCTTCTCCTTCTGATATCCCTTCCTCTTTCTCTTGCATTCTCATCCTTCCTTTCCTTTGTCCGTTTTTCCTACCCTTAGATCAACTCCAGGTCATCAAACCCTAGTCCCTCTGTGTGTGTAAATTTCCTTATCTATATGACTCCATCATCATCACTTCTTTATCACATAGCAACATTTTTATCCAGGTAGCTAATGACTTTATGAATCTTCCTCGTGGACCTTTAAAGAAGTCTCTTTCTCCAACGCTGTAAGCCCGAGGATAGTCTATGACAAATTATGTTACGTAACCTCCTAATATACTATCCATCGAAAAGTCAACTGCGCGTGAAGTTCTGTTTTCCACCGACTTCACTCGTTCCACTAGTGTAGGAGTCCAATTCTTTGGTGTCGTTGGTCTATGTCTATCAATATTTTCTACAAATATTTCCAGCCATTCCGCTAAAAGATTGGGAAATTCACTGAAAAAGATCTCATGCAAGTCTGTGTACACATACCTTTGAATATTCTTAAACCGAGGGTTTTTATTCTCCTTCTGAGAAAATTCTTGTTCCTTTTGTTCCATCCACTCGGTTATCTCCTTCCTCGCTAGTCTCCAAAACATTCCCTCACTTCTAGATTCCAGGTCCTGGCAGTGAAACCATTTGTTGGTGTGCACGGGTAGGTTCAAGACCCTAGGTTCAAGTTACTTAGTCCAACAAATCCCTATAGACATTGGCCCTTTTAGCATCACCTGCAAACAAGTGAAGTCTCACCCAAGGTATCTTTATGGGCACTGCAAGAACCAAGATTCTATAGCAGTGAGGGAAAGAAGAGACACAAGCTCTGTTATACCTACATGACCCTCTAGTGCACTAGATCCTAGGTAATTTGAACTCATTAATTTGTTGTAGAGGCATATAAGGTTACATTCATGCTATTTAGTGGCTAAGCATACAATTATGGATGATGTGCATTAGATTATCAACAATATCAACATAGATAAGAATCCATTCACATTAAGGAGAAGAATTAACATAGTACAAACACGCATAATCATCCAATAGTACAATTATACACACATTTACCATGGTCACAGTTCATTGAGGCTTTGACACAAGAGAAATATAAGCTCATTCATATGGGCATAATCAAGGGCCCCAAGGCACATGCACTTGCCGTGCATGATGGTAGCAGCTCTCAAAATCCTAAATCCAAACCAAAAGGAAAAGGAAAGGTGCATGCAGATCCAAATAAGGAAGGGTACTCCAAACCCTTTAGTGATTCCTCGGGTTCCAAAGGTGGAAAAAGAAAGCAAGGGAAGAAGTGTGGTTACTGCAATCGCGAGAACCATCCAGAATTTGCATGCATGAAGAAGAAACTAGATCTTATGGAAAAAATAATTCAGAAGAACAATCTCAAAGACTTCATTCCTTAGGCTACTAAGAATAAGTCAGAAGATTAAGCCCATAAGAAAGGTAATCCTCATGCATTAATAGCTATTCATTCTTCTCTTGATGCATGGATTGTAGATTTAGGTGCTTCCCATCATATGGAAACCATAAAGGATATTCTATCTTTTGTAATTGCACGCACGGGGCCTGCTATCCTCATGGGGGATGACTCTCCAATTGAGGTCACTAGAAAAGGGAGAGTGGAACTAAATAATGGAATATTTGAGAATGTTCTACATGTTCCTCAAGTTTATGTGAATCTTCTCTTGGTGTATCATATTACACACTCAGGCTTGGGAAAAAAGGTGGAGTTCACACCAGACTCCGTGTCCATATTCGACATGCAGGTCAACTCCAATATTGTTGTTAGGGAGGGAAATCATCAATCTCGGTTATATACTGTCACTAAATTTATTGAACTTGATTCCTCTATACTACTTACGCATGTTGATGACATTAGGAGATTATGGCACAAGAGCTTTGGTCACCTGAACTTCAGGTACATGCAACAACTTAACAAGAAGGGGATGGTCACTAGGTTACCTGCTATCCACTTTTCTGAAGGGAATTGTGAAGGATGTGTCCTTGGAAATCATGCTCAAGAGAAGTTTGAGAAGGAGAAGGCTCACAAGGCCTCCTCTCTACTGGATTCGATTCACAGTGATCTCATGGGTCCATTCTCACATCCATCCATCAACAAGGCAAGGTACATGCTTATGTTTTTGGATGATTACTCACGTTGTACTCAGATATGTTTTCTCCGACATAAGTTTGAGGTATTTGAGCATCTCAAAGATTTCAAAGAACTTGTTGAGACTCAATCAAGGAGAAAGATCAAATCCCTCCATACAGATAATGGGGGGGAGTATGTAAACATAGATGTTCAAAATATTTGTCTTGAGGATGGGATATAGTTGCAACACACAATACCATATACTCTGTAGTAGAATGGGGTTGCTGAGCAAAAAAACAAATCTCTCAAAGAGATGTCCAGTTGCATGCTACATGCAAAGGCACTTCCTCCCAAGATTTGGGCTAAGGCACTTAACTGTTCCAATCACATTCTGAACAGATCTCCTCACATATATGTTAAGTACATGACTCCTTTTGAGGCTTGGAGTTGTAAAAATCCGAAAGTCACCCACTTCCATATATTTGGATCAAGCACATGGGCCCGTGTTCCATCTGAGAAGAGGAAAGCATTATATCCATAGAGCCACCCATACATCTTTGTTGGTTATCCCAATGGCGTGAAGGGATACAAATTACTTGATCCCTCTATGGACTAAATCATCATTGAGCACAATTTACAGTTTGAGGAAAGTCTCGCGCATGCTCCACATGAGCCACATGTAGAGGATTTTGTACTTCCACCAATTGAGGATGATGAGTCCACACATTTAGATCACACCATAGATCTAAGTTTTGATACAAAGTCAAAGGTTTCAGAGGATACAAGTGCACAGGCATAACATTCAGATGCAAAGTTAGTACATGAATATGAGTAGCCATAACAGATGCCCAAGTGGGCACAATCTACACTTAAGGATTCAAGAGACCTTGTTGGGAATCTAGTGGATCTTATGAGGACCAGATCTCATTTTGAGTATCCTCCTCATGTATTCAATGCCACTGAAACCATGATTCCTTTGCACTATTATATGGTTCAGTATTCAGACCCACAAATGTACATAGAGGCTGTAGGGAGCCCCTTCTGGGAAGAAGCCATGTAGGATGAGTACAACTCTTTTCTCAAGAACTAGACTTAGGATTTGGTTCTGGTTTCTTTAGATGGGAATATTTTCATATGCATATGGGTCTACATGAACAAAAATGCAACGGTCGGATAGGTGAGAAGACATAAGGAAATATTGGTTGCCAAGGGATTTCAACATATCCACGAGATCGACTATGATGAGACATTTTTTCCAGTAGAAAAGTTGTATTCTATCAGGTTTTTCCTTGCCATTGGAGCAATAAGGGGATGGGAAGTACATCATATGGACATGAAGAATGATTTTATTAATGGGGATATATCAGAGGAGATTTATATGGAGAAACCACATGGATTCATACAAAATTAATCTTTAGTGTGCCGACTCAAAAAGTCTCTCTATGGTCTCAAGTAGGCGCTTAGAAAATGGTATGCAAAGATGGACTCCTACTTTCTCTACAATAATTATTTCAGATGCAAATACGATCCCAATGTCTACATGCTATGGACCACTGACTCATTTCTGATCCTAGTCCTGTATGTGGATGATATTTTGATCACCGACAACTCGGTTTCAACGATTGTTCCGGTCAAGGGAATTCTTTATGACATATTTTCGATGACGTACATGGGTCCACTCCCTTTATTTCCTGGTCTATAGATTAACCAGGATGCTTCAGACATCAAGCTATCTCAAGCTAAGTATGATCGAGATCTCATGGAGAGATTCCACATGATAGACTGCAAGTCTGTACCTACACCCTTCTTATCCGTGATACACTAGTGGTGGAAAACACCTTATATTGACAACTTGTGGGGAGCCTTCTGTATCTCACCAGCACTTGACCAGATCTATGATATGCAGTAGGGGTAGTCTCTAGGTACATGTAGGAGCTGCATGAGTTACAATTGAAGGATTTCAAGTGCATCCTCAAATAAATTCAGGGATCCATCAGTTATGGGATCCACTATGTAATAGGATGCAAGTTGGATCTCATAGGATTCACAGATTCTGATTGGGCTGGCAATGACACTGATTGCAAGTCCACCTCCGGGTAAATGTTGAGTTTGGTATTTGAGCCAATCTATTGGTAAAGAAAAAATAAGTCGATTATTGCTCTATCTTTAGTAGAGGCCAAGTACAGGGGAGAAGTCAACATCACCATCTAGGAACTGTGGCTAAAAATCTTACTCACCTAGCTTGGCATTCAGTTCCACTGTTCGACTGTGATCTGGTGTGACAACCAGATTACACTCAAATTCTGTCGAGATCTAGTACAAAGACAACAAACAAAAAATATCGAGATCCATATGAATTTTATCAATGAGTTGGTTCATGGAATGGTTATCAATTTGCAGTGTTTCCCTTTTGCCGAGCAGTCTGCTGACATCTTCACCAATACTTTCACTGAGAAAAAAATCTATAGTTTGTGCGATCATCTTGGAGTGAAGAACCCAGTTGCATAGCAACTGTCTTTCTCTTATTTTGATACATTTTACTTTGAGGGGGGAGATTTCCCTCTTTCCTCACTTTATTTCAATGTTCATTATTTGTATTTTCATGGGTACCTAACATGGCCTCTGTTTCCAGGACCCATTCATTATGTATACTCCCTTGTAGTGTTCAGAGGGGGTGTTGGAGATATTACACACCTAGGATTTTCCTTTCATTTTCTTTTCCTAAGTTTATTTGGCTATGTTGAGGGCCCCTTAGTATGATATATTCCCCCCTCATTGAGGATATTCTCCCCTAGACAAGGGTGCCACATACCCTCTGGTCAATCCTCAATTACCTTTCAGTTAGACTGGTTGAGTGAAGTGTTACATGTAAACCTTGGATTTATCACCATGTGTTGCATGCTAACCTCAGGATCATCACCATTAATGCACACTTGCATTGGGATCATCACTAGTAAAGTGAATTCCACATGTGTGAGTGATCGCCTCCTCATTTCACTCCACTTTCGCTAGTTAACTGATGATTGCATGGCCGATTAACGAGGACTAAGTGGAAGTTGACTCCAGTGACTGCCAATGCGTGTGACATGTCTCTAGAACACTCCTAATGCGCATTGTCTTGGATACTATGGAAAGTTGGTTGTGTCATACATAGTATATCACTTGTATTGTAACATTATCTTACTCAGATAATAGAATTTATTTCATTCTTTTCTCCAATTTTTGTCTTCTCTCTTCATCCACCATTGCAAGTTGTTTATATTTCATTGTTAGCTAGATCTTCTATGCAGGTATCTCAGAAACTCTATAGGCCTTCCAGAGGGAGCCTATTAAAAATGAGCATTGTAGTGGAGAAGGGGGAAGCAAGGAGAAATGGGGAAGATAATAACATAAATGAGAGCTCGAAGAGTGCAACCTGCTTGAAGATCGATGTGCAAAGGATTTAAAGAGCATGTCCATGTTGAGTGAAGGTGCTTATGAGCCATGGCCATCTACAATTTATTTTTTGTCCATGAGTAACAAAACACATATGTGTATATCTCACCCCTCTATATTTATCTTATGAGATTAATGGAATTCCCATTAAATGTTTGTTTTCTAATGTAAAATATGTGTGTCAATGGTGAGTTTTATCCTGTTGTTAATGGCTAGTGCTTGGATGTTTTCTCTGGTTGTTGAAAGTAAATGCCACAACATAAATTAACTTCCTTTGGGTCGAATTTTTAGTTGTTGGGAAAAATTATATCTCACTGGGAAAATTTACTTCTACCTAGGTGAATTTATACCTCTTTGGGCGTTTTACTTCGTACCTTGGTGTTTTTTTCCATTGCTGAGTGACTAAATATTCCCATAGAATGTTTTTTTTTTCTTGTTGGCCAATTTCCACTCACCCACAAATCATATTTCTCCCTATGAGATGCATTTTAACTTGATGTCTAGTGTTTTCCAACCCCCAATGGATCATACAACTATTTATTGGCAAGGGAGGGTTCAGTGCCGTGAGATTTTGTTCAAATAATTGTTTATCCTTCCTATTGGAGCGACTCATTCTTTGTTGGGTTGAGTACCTCCTACCTGAGAAATATAACTACTTCCAAAGATTTGAATGAGAAGATAATCATGCCATTGATTATGTGGTTTGCATGGTTGTTGTTGATAATACATAACAATCAAGAGAGTGCTTGTTTTGGAACATGTAAATGAAGGACAAGTGCATTGTGAATTTGAGATTGCACCTAGATTTTGAAGAAAAGCCTTGGGTCTGAATTTGAACAGGGTTTTCCATTCAACAACCAAGATCAAAAATATGCTTTCTGTTGAGGATCTATGTTGATGAGATGGATGGGCCATAGGCCTACTGTTTATGGATAATAAGACAACAATCAATGCACATCGGTGCAAAGATCCAAACAACCAGTGAAATCATTGTAATATCGATGGTCACATTGAAGATAAGTGTCAGAAGCTACATCTAGAACTGAATACAAATAACCGTAAGAAGGATGCTAAGAAGAAGAACCTACTAACCATGAATTCAAACAACCAAGCAGAGAGAAACTCAGGTGTAAATGAAAATATTGTCTGCACTACAATTCATAAGGAGGTGAAACTAAGTAGCTTTCATCACAAGGAATGGAAGGAGATGGCTAAAATTTTCCATATTAAGATCCAGGTCAAGAAGACAAAGGTGGATGCTCTATGTGATTCTGGTTCACAGGCCAACCTCATAGAAAAATATTTGGTTAGCAAGATTGGAATGGAAGTTCATGATCATCCTAACCCATATCCATTGAGATGTGTAAATAAGCATGTATAGCTCAAGGTCACTAAATAGTGTAAGATCAAATTTTTTATAAGTGAAAACTATATGGATGAAGTGAAGGCACATGTAGTGCCATTCAATGTATGTAGTGTATTTTTTGGAAGCCCCTACATGTATATGAGGGATGCAATGTTCATGAGGGGAGAAAACCAATACTACTTGATCAAGGATGTGAAGTATTTCATCATCAATGCACATAAAGGTAAATCCAAGATCTCTTTGGTAAGTGTTAATGAAGCCAAGAAAATGACCAGTTCTAGTAATAAGTTTGTATTACTTTTCTTAATAGATGATCAACAAAGTGATGAATCAATAAAAGTAAAGGCATATTTGGAGTGATGTAATAAAGAGAATAAATGTCATTTAGAGGATTTTTTGCAAGCATATAGAGAATTGTTTCAGGAGTCTARAGGGYTTCCACCTAAGAGGGAAGTGGAGCATGAGATATAGTTGTTTTCTGACTACCCATTGCCAGRAAAAMAATGTTTKTGTTTAAACCCATGTTTGAGAAACATAATGTAAGCATGATATTATGAAATAGATCTATAGCATTYAGACTGTGAGATYGATAGATATTGTATCAACATGTATCTTTGAGTTTGATTAATATAATGTTGGTGTTCTGAGAGTTCAATTCATGGTTCTAATTGCTTTAATTATGTAGTCTTCTTAGCAACATGAYGCCAATTGGGAAGGGMCCRCMAAGCTGGCTAATGTTGCCYTGTATCATTAGTGTAGATTTGTAAGTGTGATTTGTATATTTCCTCTGTTTTTTKKTTTTTTTSCARTTAATGTAATTAATTTTTTGAATGCTTATGCTCTAATCRTGTTCATTGTAACAACTTATTAATAGCTCTCTTTTCAATGGGAATTGCACCATCATTACAAACTTGTAATCATTTTGATTCCATTATCCGAACATACCRGAAGCATAACTCCCTTTCCATGTAATTTTTMTTTGGTTTATGAACTCATTCTATAAACAACGTTTGAATTTTATTGAATAATTACCCAAKCATACTTTGAACATTTGCATTGSAGTTTCAATTGATAGTCATATAATMTTCTCTATCATAATTGCAAAKAACTTTAGTAACTTTGAAATACAGGGTTATATGATTCAATATTCCAGACTTAGAGTGTTTGAGTTTAATATAATTTTTTTATGCAAGTGCGTGTGTGTGGATTGATCATTGTTTTATTCTTTTCCCTTCGTTCCTTTAGTCTAGTGATTATATTGATTTGATTACAGATAACACAAATCTCATCAAAGTTTAAACAAAAAAAAACGAGTTTGTTTCATTGTGATGAATGCTGGGTAAAACTCTCTATTGTTGACTCAATGAGTCCTTTCATTGCAATTGCTAAAGTGTTAATATATTATTTTTCTAGAAATCTTTTATATGCCCGATTTTCTTTTTCAATTACGAGAATAGTTTCACTTGAAGGTGGGAATGAGATTTTCTCTTAAAATTGCTCACATGAACACTCATGAATTTCTTGAGTGTAAGATTGTAGTCGGTGCAAGTAGAGCACTTTCTTATTTTGCTGCCCAATGAACAAGTTTCTTGTGATTGGTTAGGAGTGTAGTTTCATGATCTTTCCATAGATTAGATAGTCATCTTTGTCCCAGTCTCTCCACACACAGTATTGGCATCTCTAAGATTACACCCCTATATTGATGATTACATGTTCAATAATTAAGTTAATTAATTAGCTCGACAGTGACAATGGGCAATGCTCGCCACGTTCCAACATTTTGAAATATTTGTCACATTGTGACATCAATATATGCATGTCACAACACACCATGGTGCTATGTTTTGTCACATAGCGACGTCATGGATGAATTGTTTTTGTTTCTCACATTATGGCGTTCCAATATGATTGTCATATTCAGACAGTGGGTTATGTTCATCACTTTGAGATGTTGGGAAATGTTCATCTCATTGCAATGTTGGGCTATGTTTGTCACATTGTGACATTTGGGTTTTGTACATCACATTACAAAAATGGCCAATGTTCCCCACATTGCAACGATTTGAAATTTTTGTGACATAGTGACGTCGGTTTATGCATGTAACATCACAACGTGGTGCTATGGTTCGTCACATAGCAACGAAAATGATGCATGGTTCTTGTTTCCCAACATTATGACATTCCAATAGGTTTGTAACATTCCGACAACGGGTTATGTTCATCACATTGCAACGCTGGGAAATGTTCGTCTCATTGAAATGTTGGGCTATGTTTGTCACATTATGAAATTTGGGTTATGTACATCATAGTGTGACAATGGGCAATATTTGTCACATTACGACATATGAAATGTTTGTCACATTGTGACGTCAATATATGCACATCACATTGCAAGGTGGTGCTATGGTTCATCAAATAGAGACAACAAGGCTATGTTCGTAACAATGTGACATTAGAAGGTTCATCGAAATGTGACAAATTTCATCACAATGTGAAAAATGAAAGAGTTTTGTAACACAATGGGGTTTCAGCATGAATGTCGCATTGCGATGTGCATGGAAGGAAATGATGGGTTTAGTGACATTGCAACATTACATGAAGGGTTGTATAAATTTATGTTTTTCCTTAAGGGTTATATAAATTTATGTGTTTCCTTAAGGGTTATATTGTGTAATGAAGAAGCTTATTCTTTCGTAAAGAGAACTGTTATAGAAATATTATTAAATCACATTGTGATGAAGGGTTTTTGTTTGTCACATTATGGCATTGGAATAGATTTTTCAAATTTCGACAATGAATTATGTTTTTCACATTGTGATGTCAAGAAATGTCTGTCTCATTGCAATGTTGGGCTATGTTTGGCACATTGCGACATTGGGTTTTGCACATCACAATGCGACAAAAGGTTATGATCACCACATTGCGATGTTTAGAAATGTTTGTCACATTGTGATGTCAAGATATATGTGTGTGATATTGCAATGTGAGGATATGTTCATCACATTGTGACGATAGGGCTATGTTCGTCACATTGCAACATTACATTATTCGACACATTGTGACATTGCTATGTTTGACACGTTGCAAAATTACTATGTTCGTCACGTCAGAACGTCCAATTTTCTTTGTCATATTGTAACATTGGGTTTTTTTGTCACACGAAAAGGTTGGTTTGTGTTCGACACATTACGAAAATAAAGTTTTGGCCAAATTTAAAAAAATTCTAATGAAGTGTTTCTTTTGTCACAAAGATAGGAACTTTGAATTGATGCTATGTATTACATATAAAGAAACTTAGAATCATATTTTTTCCAAGGACATTAATAACAAATCATCTTTACCTTTACAGATGATGATTTTTACTTGTTCTAAAGACATTGATAGAAAATCATCTTGAACTTTGTAAATGATGAACTAAGGACATTGATAGAAAATCATTTAATAATTTATACTTTTTATAAGAACATTGATACAAACTATGATCATTAAACATCCATATACAATTTTTATACTTTTCATTGATTTTATTTGTCATGGGTGAGACAATATAAAAACTAAAAAATATAAAAAACTTATATAATCTAAAAAACTAAAAATATAAAATATTTTTTTTTAAATAAAAAAGGGAGGAGCCTGCTATAATATATTATCAAAAAACTGTATCAGAATGTACATAGTCAAGAGTCTTAGTAATCCAAAATGTTGTCGGAAACCAGAAACCAGCATAGGTACATAGCAAAAACAGCTATAAACTAGTGGCACCCGTCCTGCCCGGAGGAAACCAGGACAGGTGCCTAAAGTCTAAGAGAACATAAAACATTAGCTTAAAACTAAAGAGCCAGAAAATCATGAAAAACCTAGGTAATTGGTGACCTGTCGCCTTCATTTGCCTTCCACGTGGAGCCGACCGGGATGGCGAAAGACTGCGCACAGAGGGGACACTTTCGCCGTGATGGAGCGCCAGAGTAGGCATCGAGAAGCATGTCCAGTCACTGGCCCATGATGAGGGCACGATGCTCCAGGTCAGACATGTGGCCTCGGAGCTCAAACACCAAGGACAGGTGCTCCTCACGGAGGAGAAAGCCATGCAGGTCACCACCTTCGTCGTCGGGCGTTCTTCGCTTCACGTCATCCTGCCATCCTGCCTTTCCCTTCACATGTCCAGCATCAAACGCAGCTTCCAGGTCTGGCCAAGGAACCTCTTCCACAATGCAACCAGGAAAAACGGTGTCCAAACCCAAATTGTGTTTGCATTCCCCACTGCTAGACCGCCCTATATCGCAAGGCGCCTCCATTGTCGTCAGGTCCTCCAAAGTCGGGTCCTCCTCTACAATGCAAGCCGGGTACAATTGCTCAGTGCTGCCCTCCAACATGACGGTATCCATACTGCTGCGACCAATTTCCTTTTCGACGATGGTGGAGAGAAGAGCCTTCTCCTCGGCGCGAGCCTTCTTTCTCAACATAGAAGTAGCCATGACCAGAGCACATTCAAGTTGCTCTCTGCGCTGTCGCTGCTCCTTGCGAGCGTACCAAGCAGAACCACGGCGAGGCGTTCCTCATTTCCTAGTCATGTTGCAGAGCGCTCTCCAAGAGATACACACAGGCTGGGATGATGGCGGAAGCCAATTGAGAGCACAGGCAGAGGGACTCGCCTCAAATCTCCACGAAAGGATGGTGTACCAGGGCGCAAGGAGCACAAAGCTACACCAACATCTCCAAACGCAGAGCAGAGCCGAGACCGGAGCAAGAGAAAACAAATAATCAGACTGCAAATACCCATGACCGCCTTTAACCTTACGCTTACCAAGCTCGTAAATGATCGCTCGAGGGAGGAGTCCTCCCATCGCAGAGCTGTTATGGCTGTCCTGCATCCGTAATGCGGGTGTTATGGGGACAACCTCCAACATTTAAACCCCGACTGAGTGCAAAGCCAGTTGGCACGCCTTCGCCACACGTCACCCCATATGGGGCTAAAAATATAAAATATTAAAAATATGGTTTATTCCTATTATTTCATTAATAAATATTTAAAAAAATCTAAATATAAAAAAATTTGCAATCTTTCTCAAGATTAAATATATTTACAAATTTGCAATCTTTATGAAAATTAGATCAGATAGATATATTTATAATTCAAGTAAATTAAAATTAAATTATTATTATTTAAATTATCTTTTAATTATTAATTTCTTATTATTATAAAATAAACCTATATCACATAACATTATAAATATGAATATATATTTTAAAAAATGTAAATATAAAAAATTATATATATATATATTTATTTATTTCAATCTTTCTTAACATTAAATATATTTACTTAAATGGATTAAAATTAAATTATGATTATTTAATTTTTTTATTATTATAAAATAAAAATTT
>JZKD02S1669864.1:480892-495753 GCA_000966675.3 Picea glauca
TATTAATTAACAATAAACAATAGGATATATTATTATGTATGTATCTTATTATATATATCCTATTGTTAATTAATATATATATATATATATATATATATAATAATAATTTAAATTTAAATTTAAGTATCGAGTAAAATTTAAATTTAAGTATCCACTACGTCTACGTAAAATCTATTTTCGAAATATTGGGGGCTTAACAACAAGAACATCATATAAACTCATTTAAGGGCATGGCATGTCACTTACAAGGAATTGAACCTGATTAGAAAGGGTAACAACCATTCCTCCTAACCACCCAAGCTAGATTCAATGAAACTTTGATAAAAATCTATGTGTATAAAACTTGACAAATATTTGACTCAACAAAGAGGTTTGAGTTGACTATTCAAATCGAGATGGTTTAAAAAAGGTCATATCCGCTCTGGATGGATTCACACTAATAAGTCTTACGAATCTCTCTCTATGTATGGAAACACAATAATAATCCTAATACACCATAAGAAGTCAAATCAACCACCTAAGGATAGGCCACGTATATCAACCATAGCACAACAATTTCTTGATTGGTAAAATTAATAAAATATGATTTGATAATTGATGAAAAATGCTTTAACATATGATTATTATTTCATAAGCGACATCATTGTTGGCATTACATCCGATGTGTCACATGTCAAGTTCTATGATGCTCTAGCCCGTCCCACAGAAGCCACATACTAGTATTATATCGTTAGATTTCTACATGGGTGGGAATCATTCCGCTCAAAAAATTATTCTTCGACCTTGTTCCAGGGCTCTTGCAAATCTATCACAAGACTTCGCATGGAAACAATTATCTCAACAAGTCCATTATTCTTGTTGGGCTCCTTAATCACTGGCAAAAGAACTAAAATGGAGTCGGTGTTAGAAGTACCACCACAACCATATTGTATAACATAATAGGTTAAAAAGAGTGTACAACCAGAGTGTATAATTATCTCATCCCTAACCCTAATACGAATTTAACCCTAACCCTAATAAATTTAATTGGGGATTTTGCAAGGACACAACAAAAGACTATGCCTTTGAAGTAGGCAAGCATCCTTCACATTCTTTTATGGATCTTGGGCTTGGCTGGCAATACTGACTTGCAAGTACATTGTCATTACTGTCTTTTATGGATCTCACACCAAACTTGTTCTGCAAATTGTGGGTAATAACACTATTAGAAATATACTTTGATCGGAAATCAATCAATGCTTCATAGCTTGAAGAAGTTATATAGAAAGAATAATCATAAAGATCTAATCATAAAAATAATCAATTTAATTCTATTGATTAAAAAATTCCTCATCCATGCTAAAGTAGGTATTCAATCCTTGATTTGATCTGATCCTTTAGCAGGAAGTTGGATCATCTCCATATCCAATTTAAGATCAAGCTCATTTCTCGCAACCTTGTTTGAGCGGATTCAATTTATGGACCACTCATTGAACCATACTAGCACATTGCACTGCCTATCACCGAGCATTAATGAATTGCGCCTATTGAATTTCGAGAATAACCATCAGTATTAATGACATACATTACATAATACATTGAATACATTGACATAACATTATGAAATGTTCTAGAGATCAAATAATGTTTTTCAGAGAAATGCAAATGACAAAGGTAGATTCTGTACATACCTCAATTGCACTTTTCCAAGCACCAATGTTGATGTGTTGATCAATGTTGCTCTCTATCCCAATGGATTTTTTTTCTAGAACAATGCGACTCTCCTATATTGGTCCACTTGTCTCCTTATGCCCTAGTATAATTTTACAAGAGCATGCACATATGAA
Source organism: Picea glauca (assembly GCA_000966675.3). Lineage (NCBI taxonomy): Eukaryota > Viridiplantae > Streptophyta > Pinopsida > Pinales > Pinaceae > Picea > Picea glauca. The sequence continues at coordinate 482,719 of JZKD02S1669864.1, forward strand.
TTGAATTGTATTTTATTAGAAATCTTTGCACCACTCATATCCCTTTTTTCCCACTCTTCTCCTCCTCGTCAAAATCTATGAATTTAATTCTATTTTATTAAACATCTTTGCACCACTCATATTACCTTTTTCCCACTCTTCTCCTCCTAGTCAAAATCATCACATGACTCTTTTGTTTCCACTCATGCACATATGAATTGAATTGTATTTTATTATATGAATTGAATTGTATTTTATTAGGCATCTTTGCACCACTCATATCCCTTTTTTCCCACTCTTCTCCTCTTCGTCAAAATCTATGAATTGAATTGTATTTTATTAGGCATCCTTGCACCCTCATATCCCCTTTTTCCCACTCCTCTCCTCCTCGTCAAAATCGCTGCATGACTCTTTTGTTGCCACTCCCCTGCAAGGTTATTTATTCTTGGCAATTAATTATTTATTCCTGGTGAAACATTAGGTTATTTATTCTTGACAATGATTATTTATTCGTGGTGAAACGTTAGGTTATTTATTCCTCAGAGTTAATTATTTATTCATCTTGAAACATTAATTTATATATTTGTAGTGAAACGTTAGGACATGTCGACCACTTATATCAACCTATTCATATTGAAACGTTAGGACAGGCCACATTAACCAACCTATTCATAGTGAAATGTTAGGACATGCCATGCATATCAACCACAATGCAACAATTTCATCATTGGTAAAAGTAAAACCCTCGATTAAAATTAATGAGGCCAAGAGATGGGAACATGAAAATGGTAAAACCATCAATTAGCTCCATGTGTCTATTCTAAAACTCCCCATTAAAATTAATGGAGCTAATTTGCTTGGTCAATTAGCTCCATGTGTCTATCCTTACGAGCATTTTACCATCTCTTCCTCATAAGTAATTTTTTTTTCCAAATGAAAAATTGCTCAATTATATTATAGGATATAATTTGTTCTCATAGACAAGTACATTCAAGTAGTGCTGTGACAGATCAACAGATAGGTAGAGTCATTCTCCTGCAATTGGATAATTCCAATTCAGAGGAAAGTGAGGGTACCCTAGACAATAAATCAGAAAATGGTCGATGACATAGGAAGAGTAATCAATGAAAATCTGCTAGAAGCATGTGCCAAGAACCGTAAAGAAAACATGCAAGTACATAGATGGCTGGTTGCTAAAGTCTTACTATATTTTAATGATATGTGTGAGGCCCTCTTGGTCGTCCAACCAGTGTGAGTAGGAGATCAGACCTGTTTTCTTTTGAAGAGCTGTTTTGGAGAGGATGTCCACTTGTCTATTGAACTCCCGATAGGTGTGAGAGAAGAGAAGCTTCTTGAAATGGCACTAGAGTGATTTAATTCAATCCATCCAAGCAAAGAGGTATATCGAATGAAGATCACCACTATAGTTCAACCAATGTATGATGACTTTTGAGTCACCAATCAGATGGAGGTAATCTATATTAAGCCTCCTTTTCAAGTGTAGGGAGGCCTAGGCACCCAACAATTATGCCCTTGTGTTGGTGCCCGGGCCACAGCTGAAGGTCCATTTGTAGATGGAATTTTCAGTCAATCTAATCAAGCCCCCTGCACCACATAGAGCACCATTGTGTTGGGCTGCTCCATCGAACCAACCTTTGATAATGTTATCATCTATGTACAGGTTAATAAATAATTTAGTTTTCTCTTTGGAAGGATGAATATCTCTCCAAAGATGATGCATGCCAAGAGCTCTGTATGCAACATAGTTGTTGGAAGGAGTGGAATTATAAAAAATCAAAGAGTTTCGGGCCAACCAAATATGCCAAATAACCACAGGGGGTAAGAACTTGTGTTCACACTCGCTTGAACTCCAGTTGACAAAGCAGTCCGAGATGGAATTCCCTTGCCAGGCCAAAGTGAGCTGTCAGTCAAGACTGATATAGTTTCAGAATTTTCTCGCAAATTCGCAGTGTATAAATAAATGTGGCACTGTTTCTTCATCTTTGAAGCAGAGCTGGCAGATGTTCGGGCCATTCCAGCCTTTCCTGAGCAAATTCTCCCATGAATAAATTTTATTTTTATCCACTAGCCAGGTGAATAATTTCACTTTTAGTGGAATTTTCCACTTCCAAAGTCTCTTGCGCCAGCCTGTGATGTTGGGGATGTTTGCAGAGTTGAAAATAGTTGTATAAAGATTCGTGACAAAAATGTGACATGTACAGTCTCCGCCGATCCAAAGGAGACAATCCTCTCTGTTGTTTAAAAATACTCCAACGCTATAGAGTGACCCACAAAAATTTACCCATTCCACAAATAAATCACCAGCTAGCTCCAACGTGATGCTCGAAATCCATTCGGGGGTCAAAGTTCCCAGCTGATTGTGATTCGAAGCTTGATATAGAAAATGGATGACCTTGTTGTGTAAATGAGCCAAAAGGGACGGGGAGAGGGAGGAGGACAGGCCGAGTGTTGGCCCTTGAACAAGTTTTGGGAGATTCTTGTTCATGTTGACCCATTTTTGGACTTCGATAGCCTGTCGAAGGAGGAGCACAAGATGAAGCAGAGATCATGGGATCTCGGTCCCTTTTTGGTTCCTTCTTGGGTTTTTGGGAATATGTAATGGTATTGGGATGTAGGCCCATGGGTTTTACCCATGCTTAGGTCTATTTTGTAAAGTATAAATAGATGTCTAGGCAATGAAAGAAAAGGGAGACGAACCGGTACGTTGATGAGCTAAGTGCTAGATCTATGTGATCGAAGGATTGTAAGTGCTTTGTGCCTGTGTGAGACTTACAGAGCTAAGTGTAAGTCATTGTAAGAAGTTGTGGAAGGCTTTGTACTGTAGCGCAAGGAAGAAGGATCTAGCAAGCTGCGTAAATATTCTGTCTTGTGCGAGGTAAGGGTTTTGAGGCTCTGTGCTTGTAACCGATTGACTGAAGACAATAAAGAAGAAGAGTTGGTGGATGTAGCCCCAGGGTGGGGGTGAACCACATAAATACTATGTTATCTTGCTCTGTGCTTGTCTTAATGTGTTTATGTCTTCTTATGCTAAGTGCTTTGAGATGATTAAATAGATATGCTTATGCTTAGTGCTAATGATGTATGAGAATGTTAGATCTGATCTATATGAATGTGCTGAGTGCTTGATCTAATAGATCTGACCTATCTGTTGATGCTAAGTGCTTAATTACATTAGATCAGTGTGAATGTTGTGAAGTTCTATTTTATCAGCGAAGTGGTTATTGATTGCATATTGTGGAACTGACGGTGCTAAGTGCTTTATTAAAGTATTGTAATCATAGATCTGTGTCCCAACTAAGGTTGCAGACACCTGAGTCTTGCAACCACCCCTGCCTCTACCTCGGGTGAGACTTCATCTGCTTCACAGGTTTTGCCAAAAGGGCCGGTAGTTAGGGTTTTGTTGGTGTGCTGTTGTAGCGTTGAACCGTGGGTCTACCCCTGTGCCAACAAATGGTTCCGTTGTCGGGACCTGAAACTGTGATTGCTGGGAATTAAGGGAGAAGAAGCTTTGTGCAAAGATTTGACCTGAAACTGTGAAAGCTCTGTGCGAAGATCTGTTGCCTTGGTGCACAACATTTTACTTGACCTGTGAAGCTTTGTGCGAAGAGAAAGGATAGATTTGAAGAAAAAAGGTCAGATCTGAGGAAAATAGGTAAGATCTGTAAGCTCTGTGCTCTAATAAAGGTAAGAATAGTGAAAAATTCTAGATCTGAAAGCTTTGTGCTCCATAGAAGTGAAATAAGTGAATTTTTTTGTTTCTAGAGTATGGATCTAGGTATGTTTGATAGATTCTGTCCTAGCTTAAAAACCAGGGCACTAATAGATCAAATAAGGCTTGATATGAGTAGATCTGATAAGAATAGTGAAATATATGTTACACCTATGCATAGAAAGACTGTTTGGACTAACAAATGGATGTAGGATCCTAGAAATAATTTGTTGTAGGTTAGCTCCTATAATCCTAGCGCAGAGTACAAGAGAAGATGGGGATCATTTAAAAAAAAGAGAGGATTAACCCTCTGTTACAGTTGTAGAAGACCGGGACATCTTGCTAAGGAATGCCCTCGAAAAATACCTAGTTGTCTTTGTTGTAAGGCTATGGACCATGAAGTATTGGATTGCCCTAGAATGATTGCTAAACTTGAAAGTATGAACATAAGACAGGAAAACCATAAGGTGGATCCAAAAACTAAGGCTATAACAGAACCTAGAAAGAATCAGAGAAAGTATTACTACAGATGAAAGAAATCTTGAATGACCATTGACATGTTAGGTTATCAGAGATCTTTAAAGAAAAAGAATTCATCGAAGCAAGAATAGGAGACTTTGACATTGATTGTGTTCTGGATGAGGAAACACAGGTGAATATCATGACAGAGAAAACTTGGGAAGCTATAGGAAGGACTTCTATGATTCTTTCATTAGGAGGAATAGGGTTATTCAGAGGAAAATTGGTAAACCTATGTGGAAAGCTCACTTAGATATCTATGAATGCCAATGGAACTTCGACAGAAGAAGATTTTGAGATTATTCAATTTATTGAGGACAACGCTCCGTTTACCATGTTACTAGGGAAACCTTGGATTGAGAGAGATCACGCCAGATGAAAAGAAGAAGAATAAGTTTTGGAGTAGAAGAAACAAGAGTTAAAAGATTTCATGACTAGAAGGATCAAACACTTGATTGAAGAACAGGAGAACAGATCAAAGCTATTTAACACTAGAGACCCATATGTCGAAGCTACAAGAACATTAGAAGGACCGCAAAAGACTGAAATACTTATCCCAGATAAAGAAAGAGTAGCACCCTTGAATCTTAAGAAAGAAATTCAACAACGCGAAGTAACTATGTTACAAGAAGATAAGAATCATAATGGAAAAATACATACTGAGACGAAGCTCACTAGAAAGAAGGCTAGAAATCTAAGTAAGAAGAGGGCTAAGATTGAAAAGTTACAGAAGGTTCCAGAGGGAACTTCGTAGAAAGAAACTTTACAGAATTGGAGCTTCGCTGGGATATCAGAATAGCGACACATGGCACTTCGCCATGGCGAAGCGAGATAGTCGTTGGAACCGATATATCCGTTCAACTGCCGCCTTGAACGAGTATAAAATAATTTATAGCTTGACACCAGACCGTCGGATCGCGCCATAACGTATATAACAAGAGTTAATGAGGCTTCATACCTGTTACAAGCAAACCATTGCCAAGTTGCCTATTTATCCCATCGCACCATGCACAGAGAACGCTTTTTCTAAACCGAGAGTTTGATCCTACAGATTAAGTGATACAGTGATCATTGCGCTCTTGCTGTTTATTCTAGTGCAGTGTTTGAGTTCATCGTGACCCTGATAATTTTAATCCTGAGCACGTATGTCTGACGATCTCACCGCAGTTGAAGAATCAGTGACAAAAGTACTCCTCGACTTGATGACTGAAAGAGTCATGTTGGAAAGAGGAGTGTCTACAGGTGTACAAGCATCATCGATGAGAGGACTTCCAGCCTCTCCATCCACTACTCGAGCTGGACCATCCCGACCAGTAGATGAAAAGAGAACCAAGCACAGGGACGATCTCGCGAATGATAATTTAATCCCAAGTATACTACCCACCTATATACCACCCTTGAGTGGTGTTGTAAGCCATGACAACGTACCTAGAGACTTTGAGTACTCCTTGGTCACTGCGTACCTCACAAAGGGGATACACACAGTTCACGTAGATTAAGAAAAGATTGCAATGTTGAAGTTTAGCGACTTCAACCTCGGTGACAGGAAAGTCTATAACATGCTCGCTCCACATAAGTACTTGACCAAAACAAAGGGAAATAATTTGAAGATTGTCCCTCAGTCATGGACCCAGAAACTCGCGCAACCCACCCTGCTGAACGTCATGAAGATCCCACACTTTGGAAGGCACTAAGAGGTGAATTCATATGTCAAATTGCTGCTGTCTTGTTATCATGGAGGTTATTTGTGGTTAAACCATCGCATAACAGTTGATCCTATGTTGATCAATCCGATCACCGAGATTAGTATGCAAGGCCCTGACCCAGAGGATTTCTACCCCGAAAAAACTATGGATCACGCTCTAGCACAAAAGATAAAGGACACCTATAGAGATGTCAAGAAGGGAACACGAGGCTACAAGGTAGCTTCTATCCAGAATGGCACAGTGCACCTCACCTGTCAACTAATCGTAGGGAAGTTAGTACGCAAGAATCAACCCACCCAAGTGACTGGTTTTGTAGTCGACCTCAAAGGGAAGTGCGTGGAGGGCCTACAAATGAATTGGGTGAAGTAATTGGTAAACCAACTAGAACTCGACTGTAGAGAAGCACAATATCAAGGATACAAATTCCACTTCAGCTAGCTATTGATCCTGATCACTTTCATCGCCTGGGAGATGCCAGAAGGTGCGACCTTCCCGGACATCGAACCCTTTGAAGCATTGGCTGTGAATTTCAACACACTGTGGTATTCAACTGACATGAATAAAAAATGGCAGTCCAATGCTGTATTTCGCGCATACTACAACTAGTTGAAGGTAGATATATAGTCAGAGCCTAACATGACACCAAATACTCTCCATAGGTTTCGGCCTTTGATGAAGTTCAGCGTGGACCACCATTTCATTTATATCACAACGCGCGCTGATGGGCACAAGCAAAATATTCAGTCCTACTACAAGCTAACGAAGGAGGACTTGGAGGAGATCACCAAGGACTGGTCAACGGACCTCCTCATTCCAGCAGACCCTGCGGAGATATCCGATATAGACAGTCCAGAAATTGTGCAGGATACACCTGGACCTAACAGGACGAAGAAGACTAAAGAGGTTCAAGATATAGACAGTACCTCAGTAAAGACTGCTTCCATCCCAATAGAGCAAGGAGGTAATGACGAAGAGGTAGATGGCACAGAGGCTGAGCAAAAGAAAGGCGAGGTCACACCGCCTAGAGAGGAGGAGGACCCCTTGAAGAAAAGAAAGGTTTCCCCCTCGAAGCCTTCATCCCAGAAGAAAGTGAAAGAAACCATGACCAAGTTTGAGACTATCCTCACCCCAGATGACTTAGATTTCATTGTAGCAGCCCTGAATGATGCTTCGTTGGAGATAGCAGAGAAGTAAGAAGCTAAAAAGGAGGAAGTGTTCAATTGGATTAAGGCTGAGCTCCAAGGAGTGCAATAGGCATTACAGTCCATTGTGCAGTCTCCACTGCACCTCTATCAGTAGGAACACCAGAACTGGGAGATGAGCCAACTCAACTCCACCGAATCGCTGATACAGTCAAAGCTCGCCTTCGACAAGCTCAGGAAGAAACAATGCAACCTACCCAGGCTTTAGCACAAGTACAGGGAGTACTTGTCGAACAACGCAGTACTGCATAATGGGAAAATCTTGCTCTGCAAGCGAAGTGGGATGAGAAAAAAGCACAACTGTAGCAAAGCAAGGAACAATTGCTTGTAGAGCAACTCGAAGTAAAGGAAATGGTTCACAGAGCACTTTGCTCTGTGACAGTTGTAGAAGTAAATACCGAAGAATGAGTTCCACAGTAGGTGGAACAACTTGAATAAGTAATCCAATAGCTCCAGCAATGCATAGAAGACTTGGAGCTTTGCACTGTGCCAGAGACCCCTCAAGATGTAAGAGACCAAAGGGAAGCAACTGCCCGCAACGCAGTTGACAAACTAAAATATCTTGCCCTGGAATGCAAGTAACTGAGTAACCACAATGCCCATATGAGAACCTCACCGAGAATCCAGAGTTACAAACATTGGAGTCGCAACTCAAAGAAGTGAAGCAACATGCAGATACACTACATGCGCAGTTGAAGGATCTGTCGCCCGTGGAAAGAATGAAGCGGTCTCAAGAGAAACACACCACTCAACAACAACTCCATATGATTCAAAGTAGAGTGATGGAAGTTACTCAATGACTTCAACCAGTACAAGATAAGGCATGCCAACTGTTCACCGAGGTTGAAAGCTGAGGAGCAGAGCTAGAACATGTTGTCATTGCAGCAAAAAAATGCCTAGAAGGGCCCGTGAACGACGCAGTGATCCAGAAGTTCACTGAGCAAGAGGTCGTAGCAAAACAGCAGGTCGAAGCAGCTCGAGCCAATCTTGAGGCATTAGACCAGAGTGACTCGGGACGAGTCACAGGTGAGTGTTGGGGGCCTGTTGGCCCTTGACCAAGTTTTGGGAGATTCTTGGTCATGTTGACCCATTTTTGGACTTCGACATCCTTTCGAAGGAGGAGCGCAAGACGAAGAGGAGATCACAGGATCTTGGTCCCTTTTTGGGTCCTTCTTGGGTTTTTGGGAATATGTAATGGGATTGGGATGTCGGCCCATGGGTTTTACCCATGATTAGGCCTATTTTGTAAAGTATAAATAGATGTCTAGGCAATGAAAGAAAAGGGAGATGAATCGGTAGGTTGATGAGATAAGTGCTATATCTATGTGATCGAAGGATTGTAAGTGCTTTGTGCATGTGCGAGACTTGCAGAGCTAAGTGCAAGTCGTTGTAAGAAGTTGTGGAAGGCTTTGTGTTATAGCGCAAGGAAGAAGGATCTAGCTAGCTGCGCAGATCTTCTGTCCTGTGTGGAGTAAGGGTTTTGAGGCTCTGTGCTTGTAACCGATTGACTGAAGACAATAAAGAAGAAGAGTTGGTGGACGTAGCCCCAGGGTGGGGGTGAACCATGTAAATACTGTGTTATCTTGCTCTGTGCTTGTCTTAATGTGTTTATGTCTTCTTATGATAAGTGCTTTGAGATGATTAAATAGATATGCTTATGCTTAGTGCTAATGATGTATGAGAATGTTACATCTGATCTATATGAATGTGTTGAGTGCTTGATCTGCTAGATTTGACTTATCTATTGACACTAAGTGCTTAATTACGTTAGATCAGTGTGAATGCTGCGAAGTTCTATTTTATCAGTGAAGTGGTTATTGATTGCATATTATGGAACTGATTGTGCTAAGTGCTTTATTAAATTATTGCAATCACAGATCTGTGTCCCAGCTAAGGTTGCAGACACCTGAGTCTTGCAACCACCCATGCCTCTACCTTGGGTGAGAATTCATTTGCTTTGCAGGTTTTGTTGAAAGGGCCTGTAGTTAGGGTTTTATTGGTGCGCTGTTGTAGCGTTGAACCCTGGGTCTACCCCTATGCCAACACTGAGTCCCAGAATATGCTCAGTTCCAAGTTTTATGGAGTGGCCTATACCAGGGTGCCAACTGATCCAAGCTTTGATCCAGTGCATCGATTTATTCAAAATCCTCCATGTCTGCGAAGCTGCTCTGGGAATTAGAGGAGTCGTGAATAGCCAGGTCGCAACTGAGGTGGATGGAAAATATTTTTCTTTGATCAACACACTCCAAATGCCTGTTGAAGTAAGAGCTCGCCAGAGAGTATTGGAAGCCAATGCCGAATTGAATTTGAAGAGATTTTGAAAGTCCCAACCTCCCTTATTTTTTTTTGTTGCTATGGTTTCCCAATTACAGAGATGTAGCATGCGTTTTTCCTGGCATCCTGACTAGAGAAAGTTAAAAGTCAATTTCTTGAGTTTTTCCAGGAATGTAGGGGGAATGGCAGCCAGTGCCATCTAGTACACTAGTTGTCCTTCAAGGGTGGCCTTCAGAAGTGTGTATCTACCTCCAATCGATAACCATCTGTTGCACCAGTTATTAATTTTAAATTTCACCTTAGTGAGCAGCCAGTCCCAATTTGATGCTTTATGTTGTTATGCTTTAATGAAATAACTAAGATAATGAAATCCAAGTGATAGGTGCAAGAGTTTATGTGGGAAAATGGCCATAAGAGAGTCTAAAACCTGATCTATGATATTAGCATGGTGATAAGTGGACTTATTCCAGTTTATTTGTAGGTCGGTAGTTGCAAAAAAAAGGTTTAAGAGGCCATTGTTTTCTTTCCATTCTAGCAGGTTATCATTTGTCATAATAAGAACATCGTCAACAAAGAGAAGATGAATGATCTTGACCAACCTGGAGATTTTGATCCCTGTAATTTTACCTTCTTCCTAACTCTTTTTAAGAACTAGACTTAGACCTTCCATAGCCAAGATGAAGAGGAGCGGAGACAACAGACAACCCTGACGCAAGCCTCTTTCATTCTAGAAGAAGGAAGATGGCTCACCATTGATCAACACATCGAAAGAAGCACTTGTGACACAACTCATGATCCAAGCTGTTAGGGAGTGGCAGAATCCCAGTTGGGTTAAAATAAGTCTGAGAAAGTCCCAATCAACGCAGTCAAAGGCTTTCTTTAGGTCTAGCTTAAGGATAAGAGATCAAGATTTTTTGTGACGGATGTTGTGGAGGCATCCTTGGGCAGTGCTAATGTCGTCCAGAATTTGTCGGCCCTTTAAGAAGCCTAATTGTTCTCTAGACAAGAGGCGAGAGAGGATGGGTTTGACTCGGTTTGCAATGATCTTTGAAATGAGTTTGTAGCAAATATTACAAAGCGTGATCGACCTGTAGTCTCCGAAAGAAGTTGGATTTCTTGCTTTCAGAATAAGAGTTAAGAAGGTATAATTTAGTGCCCCAAGTATCTTACCTTTTTTCCTGGAGTCTTCTACAAGTTCCAATAAGTCTGGCCCCACCAAATTGAAAAAATGCAGATAAAATTCAATTGTCCAGCCATCGGGGCCTGGACTTTTATCCATAGAGAAGGATTTGAGGGATGCATGTACTTCTTGTAAGTTGCAAGGTCTGTTCAATAGAGTGTTGTCCTCTGCTGTTACTTAATGAGGATAGAGTTTTTCCACATCAACTTGGGTGGAAAGAAGTACCTTTGTTCTTGCCTTGTAGAAGTTTGTGAAATAATTGGGGGATGCTACTTTTATATCTTGTTGAGCACTGTGTTTAGTACCAGTTTCATCTGTAATGTCCCAAATATGTTTTTTATTCCTGGAGGAGGTAGAAAATGAGTGGAAAAATTTGGTATTTATATCTCCAGACTTTACCCAAGTTGCTCTGCTTCTTTGTCTCCAGAGAGACTCTTCTTCTAGTAGGATCTTATTCCTTTCTATTTCTAGTTGCTTGTAGATTTGAAGATGAATCCCTGTTTGATCTGTCAATGGTGCAGAGCGCTGATGCTCATATAACCTGTGTTTCAGCTCTTGTAGTTTCTGAATTGTGATGGTTTTGTGATTGACAACCCATCCTTTAATATAGGCTTTTAGAGATTTCATTTTCTTAATAAAGCGGGATTGAATATTCAGATCAAGCTGTAGAGACGGATCCGACCACACAACTCTAACAGTGTCAGAGAAAGTTGTTTCAAAAAGCCAACACACATTCAATTTGAAGGGATAGGAGATCCTCTTAGGGTGAAGGCCGAACTGTAAGAAAATCGGAGTGTGGTCCGAGAGATAGGAAAAGTCAACCCAGGTTCTAATTCGGTCCGAAGTAGTAGCCAGACTGTCAGTGATGTAAAACGTCTAGGTGTTTGGTGATATGATCCTTTCCTAGTCTACCATTGCGCCATGTAGGTGACAATACATCCGGTGGGAAGTCCACTAGCCCATGTGAATTGAATAGTGAGGTGAAGAAATCGACAAGAGGGTCTTGGATTGAAGATACTCCCCAGATTTCACCAGAATTTAAAGTGAAGTTCAAGTCTCTGACCAACATAAGATTATGGAGATTGAGAAGTCCTTGTGATTCCACCCGTTGTCAGAAAGTTTTCCTGTTTTGACATGGTCCATACACATTGAGGAAGATGATGGGATGAAAATTCCACTTACAAGTTCCAGCAAGTAAGAGGCATACACAGCTTAGAAATGGATGTAAATCGAACATAGAAGGATCCCAAGCAGCAACAAGGCCCCCCGAGGTTCCAAGAGAGTTAAGTGAACAAGTGTGTCAGTCTGGCCAAAACTTAGAAAGAAATGTTCTTGCTTTGAGTCCATCAACTAAAGTTTCCTGAAGAAAAATAATGTCGGGAGAAGTTTAAGAAAGTAGGCTTCTGAAGGAAGAGGATTTCTTGGGCCGTCCCACCCCTCTAATGTTGAGGGAGAGAAAGATCATTATTTATTTCTTGCTAGGGATTTCATGCCTCTAAGCGCCCCAATATCAAAAGAGTTGGTGGAAGTGACGGAGGAAGATGGTAAGGATGGCTTCTCTTTTTGACAAGCACTTCTATTTTTGATCGAAGAGTGTTCGTATCTGATCCCTCAGGACCAAGTGTGTGTTGATCCCTGGTCTAGTCTTGATTTTCTCCTATGTTCAATGGACTCTGCCTCAAAAGATGGCAAAATGATAGAGTGTCCTAGGTAAGTAGGAATAAGGGATGGGGATATAATCTCTTTATAGGAGGGAAGGAGAGAGTCCAGTACCTCATTGAGGGAGGTGTTAACCTTTTGTGTTTCACTTGAATCTGGATGGTAGGAGGTCGAGGGAAAATCCAAGTTCTCTGCAGCATGGTTAGTAGAGGCCAGATGGAAGATGCTGGGGGAACCGGGTTAACATTTATAGGAAGGGAAAACAATGAGTGGGTAAAGGGTAAAGAGGGGGAAGGGGCAGAGGGAAGATCTGTAGAGATGGAGGGCAGAGTCGAAGTGTAAATCGATGGCAAGGAGTGTTGATTAAGGTTGGTTGTCATTGATGTCAACCCTTGAAGAAAGACCCGTAGCACAAAGTTTTGGGTAATGGAACCAATAGTGTTTGTTGTAATATGACTCATTATTGTTTTGTCATGGTTGATAAGAATTAAATATGGATGAACTCCAAAGTGGTCCCCTTTTGGTGAAAGCCCTCACGGGAAGACGCTTTGTGCAGTAAGAGAAACCATGCTTAATTATGGAATAATGAGATGAAGGAAAGTGAATTTTTTAGGGAAAATATCCTATATAGATAGTGCTTGTCATGTCATTTCCGGTGGTATGTGGAACACCACATAATTCCTCACGGTTAGAGAGTTATGGCCATGAGAAGTTGGAGACCCCAGGTTTGGGTAATGTACCCAAGTTTGTTTGATGGGTAATGGTATGAGTTATGATATATTTTCA
>JZKD02S1669864.1:499802-522855 GCA_000966675.3 Picea glauca
CCACTTCAGATTCACCAACATGGAAATAACTAGTTTTACACTTTTTAGTAATCAGTGAAGACTACTGAAGTGTTATTTTCACACGTGGGCTCTATTATATATAGAAATTAGATCATGTCACTTACATATTCCTCTACTTGGTGGGTATTTTCCAAAGAAAAAGAGATTCTAAAGGTTTTTTGTTGTTCAAGCTCTAACACAGGATAAAGGTACATGCTTGGGAAATATTTCAGGGATATGCTTTGGGAAATATTTCCACTTTCAAAATCAAAGATGACGATTCTTGAGGACTTTAACACTTGATAAAGGTACATGCTTCGGAAATATTTCAGGAATATGCTTTGGGAAATATTTCCACTAAATCAAAGAAGACTATTCTTGAGGACTTTATGGGATGCCCTCTTAGTCTCACGACATTATTTCCCACTAAAAGCAACTATAGTGGTAGATTCCAGGGTTTTAAAACAATGACATTTGAGAACTAAAGATCAGACTCTAGTTCTCTAACGCCTTCCTTTCGCCCCGGGTATGATATCAGACTCTTCAATCTGATAATAACTATTCGCTCTGTTTTTAGTTTCCGTGTAATAAATTTTGTGTGCAGAAAGAATCCAGTGCTGTATCAAGAGTCTCAGGCCCTTGAAAGGCAGGGTTTCCACTCTTGTGACACACTTCTGAGGCCATATCAGTAGTCTCGGGCTCTTTAAAGGCAGAGTTTCCACTACTGTGACCTCCTGAAAGAATTACTAGTTTTTGCCTGAGCAGTCGGCCAGGAGCCTGTCTAATCTTCTTTCGAGAAGACACAAGACTAAACGCCCTGCTTTTCTATGCAGAAATAGTAAAATCTACTATAATGGATTCTCGCTCAATGTCTTATAGAGATGTTAAAAATGCTGAAGATCAGAGTACTCATGAACTTGATTCTGTAAATAGTTTAGAATCTATGTTTTCATACAATAAATCCCAAAGCATAAATCATGCTAGTATAGAAGAAGTTGAGACTCAGCCCCAAGCAGCATGGAAATTACTCCCCATTTCTCCCAGCCGTGTGCACCAAGATCTGAATATGTTTCACCTTAAGGCTGTAACAAGGGTAATTGTAAAAGAGTCAATAAGCAGAATACAACAAAATAGTGATGCCAGTCAAACAATTTCACTAATAAATGCTAAAGAGATCCAAAATGAAGCCAAGAAGCATGGAACAAATTATCTTCATTTTGGATGTATCAGAATTGGAATCAGCCTACTAGTGCATAAAGGAATAGATTCATATGTTCTATGCACAGTAAGGGATATGACTCATAACAAATTCACTGATTCCCTAATTGGTGGAATAGTTGCCCCACTTTCTAATGGACCTGTCTATTTTGATTTTTATCCAAATTTTTCCGCTTATACTTTTGATGAAAATATTGAAAATATTCTAAAACTCCAGATTTGAACGACTGAATTTGATATGTGTCCTACCAAGACAAATATATCCATTCAAATTAAAGGACGCTTTAGACATACTAATACCTTGTTTCCTACAGTCTTGCACACCCCTAGCAAAGCATCTCAATCCAGTACTTTGGTGCTAACAGACCCCTTGAATCAAAAAATGGAACATCAATTGATAAAATGGGAAAATCTATCCTTCCCAACTGATTGGGTCATTGACACTCCCAGAGCACCTATCTCACGATCTATCACCTTAGCTCAGATAAAAGAAACTGCAAATTCTGCAGTAATTTCCTTTCCTCAGAGGAACCTCTCTAAACAAGTTTCTCTTACAAAGAACTATCAAAATCCCTCAACATCTACTTCCTCCTTCTGTTTACACGCCTCACTTCAGTCTTTAGCTAATAAAGTTGGTCAAGTTCCTTTCACAGTAAAATGCTTTGACTGTGGAGAACTTATTACCCTGTCCACTCTTTCTGCATTCAAAGAAGAAGAAAGAGTCCAGTTTGAACATGCTAATCATAATCCTAGGACAAATTTACCTCCACCAAACTCTACTGCCAAAGAACAATGCCCTCATCCTCAATGTTCAGACATTCCTTTTCCACATGATACTCATATCTTGGTTATTCATACCAACCCTTGTACATAAATAAATCTCAGAAGACAAGCTTATATTCCTGATGATATAAGGAAACCCTCGTCTCTAGAAATCCAAAAATTCCTCTCCTTAATGAAAGGATGCAAAAAAGACAAAGTCAAAGATGAATGGATGAAATAAATGCTCAATTGGGATTTATTCACACATCCAAAAGCTGAAGCTTTTGCCAAGAAAACTTCAAATGAAGAAAAAGTCAGATTAGCCCTGCAATGGAAACAGTTCATGAACTCTGAAGAAATGTTTAGCTCTTTTTATGAATGGAATTCCTTTAATGAAAAGCCTAGAAGACTCTGTTCTAAGATTCTAATTTCACAGAAGGCAAACCCTATCTTCTGTCCTGTTCAAACACTCTCAGTATCAGAAATTGGAAGAGAAATCAGTAGACTAAAGAAAACTATCAAAGCTCAAAAGGACAGTTCCGACCAGAGGGAAGACCATAAAGAACAGATTCTCCAAGTAGAACATCAGAAATACCATGTTCTGATTGACCTGAAAATACAAGGAATACCTTTCAAATTGAAAACATTGATAGATACAGGATCATATCTGAATATGCTACACAAGGACATTATTCTTGTATCTTTATGGCAAAAGGCTCAAGCCTTAGTTGTTGGACTAGGAAATATCCCAAATGAAATCTCTTTTCAAATACCAGAAGCAGTTCTTTGCTTCCAAGACTATTGTCTAAAGATGAAATTTCTCTTAGTAGACATCCCTATTTCCTGCATCCTCGGCACCCCTTTTCTTGCAGCAGTATCTCCGCATGGCTCCATGATGGTGACTCAGGACAAACCAGGGTACTTCATCGACATTCCTTCTCAAAAGGGAAAAGTTGTAAAACTCCCTTTTGTTTCTACCCCAAGGACTTCAGATATGGTCCAGTTGATTAAAAGGAAAAGTCTAAAAATAGAAGAACTAAAAGATTTCCAATTAGGGGTAAGAATAAAATATCAACTAAGCAAAGAGCTAATACAAACAAGAATTTCTTTGCTAAAACAAGAATTTACTGATACAGTCTGCTCAGAAAACCCTACAACCTTTTGGAAACAAAAGAAACATGAGGTATCTCTTCCTTATAAAGAAGATTATCAAGGAAAACCTTGTAGGAGTAGGGCCATTCCTATGAATGCAGAATATAAAAAACTATGTGCAGAAGAAATAAAGGGTTTACTCAATAAAGAACTAATAAGGGAATCCACTAGTCCATGGAATTGTTATGGATTTTATATTAATAAACATTCTGAGCAGATAAGGGGTATTCCTCGATTAGTTGTAAACTACAAGCCCTTGAATAAAGTTCTTGCTGATGACACATATCCAATCCCCAATAAAAGTAGTCTTGTGACTAGGATTGCAGGAGCAAAAATATTTTCAAAAATCGATCTTAAATCCGGCTTCTGGCAAGTTGCAATTAAAGAAGAAGACAAGTTCAAGAAATTTTTTAATGTCCCTACTGGACATTATGAATGGAATGTGATGCCCTTTGGTCTAAAAAATGCACCAGCTAAATTCCAGAGAGTAATGGATGATACCCTTAAGCCATATTTTGATTGGCTTATTGTCTACATTGATGATATACTTGTATTCTCCTCCTCTTTAGAGAAGCACTTCAAACATTTGAGGAATCTTTTACAAGTGGTAAAGCAAGCAGGCCTAGTCTTCTCTAAAAAGAAGATTGATCTTTTCAAGACTGAAATTAAATTCCTAGTCCATACTATTGATAATGGAAAAATAACTCTGCAAACTCATGCTGTGGAATTTGCAGACAAATTTCCTGATAAGATTCTTGACAAAACATAGTTACAAAGATTTTTGGGCAGCTTGAATTATATTAGCCATTTTTATAAAAAATGTGCTCAAGATAGAAATATTTTAAATGACAGATTAAAGAAAGATCCAAGCCTGTGGACATAAGCCCACACTCAAGCTATAAAAAATATCAAAGCAAAAACCAAGAATCTTCCTATTCTCCACATCTTAGATGATGATCTCCCCAAAATCGTTGAAATAGATGCAAACAATATTGGTTGGGGAGCAGTACTTAAACAAGTTAGAAATAAAGATGGCAAAAGGAAAGAAGAAGTTATCCAGTTTGCCTCAGGACTATGGAAAACAACAGAAAATAATTATTCTACCTTAGACAAAGAAATCAAAGCTGCATTAAATGCCATACAAAAGTTTGAAATTTATTTAATATATAAAAAGTTCCTATTAAGAACTGATGCTGCTGCTATGAATAAAGTTCTTAATAAGGACTTAAAGTCCCCAGGAGACTCTAAATTTGCTAGATGGAAAGCCTTATTCAACAATTTTGACTTCACCATTGAGCATATCAAGGGAACAAATAATTCTATACCAGACTTCCTAAGCAGAGAACATCTCTAAAATCTTTGCTTAATAATTTCTGTACAACTTAGAAATGAGACAGAAACATTGGTTAATAGTCTTGACTCTTTGATATGGGAAGCATATGCAGCAGAATGGGTACCCCATTGGGAGTTAATAAGCACAAATATTTTGTCCCAGACAACTCATTTAT
The DNA here is from genome assembly GCA_000966675.3 of Picea glauca. Classification (NCBI taxonomy): domain Eukaryota; kingdom Viridiplantae; phylum Streptophyta; class Pinopsida; order Pinales; family Pinaceae; genus Picea; species Picea glauca. The sequence goes on from JZKD02S1669864.1 coordinate 504,443, forward strand.
CATATTCCAATCTGGTGCCCGAAGTAAGAGGAAGAAGGATCTCAAATGTTCTAGCTCCCATAATTTAAGAACAAATGAAAAGGCAAATGAAGCACAAAATGCTCTGACAGAACTATTTCATGATATTATTCTAGTATGGGATATAAGGGATAACATAGGCAACAATCAATAATACTTCTGCTTAAACAGGCCAAAATTACTATTTCATTGGCCTGAAAGAAATCCCAATATCATTTTCCCAGAAACTGGCTTCAACTATACAGAGTATAAAGAATTATGGTGGAACTTCATCAAACAAGAAGAATTTCTTACTTTAGTTACATTTGGAAATGTTAATACTGCAACATCAGGTAGACCACCTCTTTGGTTGGCAGAATGGTGGAGAGATTTCGGTCTAAACAAAGGAGCAATTGATCCAGGCATCCTAAATTCTATCTCTCCTCTACAGTTAGTACAAAATATTTTCCAAACTGGACCAAATGATGGAGAATTATTATGTTCATTTATCCTAAATCATTACCAATGGGCTATTAAAACAAAAACTATCATACAAATCCTGAATGGCCAGCCTTTCATAGCACGAAAGGTATATACTAAATGCTGGGATACGCTAAATTATCCCGAGAGATTTTCAGGACATATTGAAAATGATTAGTAAAGCCATCAAAAATCCATGTCGTACTGGTTGACACAATTACCAGTCGGTTTCTGTGGGTTGACGTTACCAACCTCCACAATGTAATCACATGAATTCATGTCTAAATGGCCGATAGTGGTGCCATTTGAGTTTAGTGGGTTACCAGAATCAACCTCCACTTTGTAATTACTGTCTTCTTGTAATAATGAGAATCTTGGAAACTCGGAGCAGTTCTCCGACTTTTGGTGCGGTTTGACCCACATTTCCAAGATGCTCTACTTTATGTCATGTTTGTCCGACCTCTGATCGGGGAATCTTGTATGACAACCCCGTCAGACTTACTGTTCTATCTACTTTCGGTCGATATGAAATAAAGATCATGATTTGGTCGGAGGATCTTGCATGATCTCTACCGCCAAATCTGTAAAGTAAGATTTAGTGGTCGATACATAGGGCCCAACGTCTTCTCAAGGTCCTTCTTTATGATGACTCTTCCTTCACAAATTTATATAAAAGAAGGATGAGAGTTCATTCTGGGAGGAGGAATTCTAGAGTCAGTCAGAGTTTCTAAGCTTCCTTTCTGTTTGAAGCTTCGCGTCTTTCTTTGAGTTTGTAATTAAGTTGTGTGAGCGAATACGAGCATCTTGCTCTTGCTGTGTGCATCTTGCACAAATGTTGTAATACCCTGGCGATTATGCTCTGATTTTAATATAAAAGTCTTCCGCATATATGTATTCAACTTTGAAGTTTTACTCATTGTCTCTGAAACATGCGCTCGTTATGATTTTGCTTATTTGCCTGTATTTGCACTCGATGTTCCTTGGTACTGTCTGATGAAGTTTACTCATCCAGAGATAAGGTTCGCTGGTAGTCTGGTATAAAGCGTCTGTCGAGCACTGGTAGTAAGTCCTGCGAAGGCAAGGAGGCTGCTATAGGGCAGTTGTAGGTGCAAAGATTTGCTGAAAGCCGACTATAGGGTTCACATAAGGCCGCAAGAGCTTGGTGGAGTCCAAGTGGTGGGGTTCACAAGTCGGACAAAGTAAAGCGGTTAACTCGATGATATTGGTTCTGTCGAGAGTAGCAGAAACCAGAAGACCAGATAACAAGAGGATACATCGCATGAGACAAGAGTCCAATAAGTCAAGCTTCACATCTCTGACAGAGGAGGCCTCTGACAAGCTGTTCGAGAAGAGCAACTAACTTTGACAAGCTGTTCGAGAAGAGCAGCTAACAAATGGTATCAGATCCATACGCCTTCCTTTCGCCCCGTGTATGATATCAGACTCTTCAATTTGATAATAGCTATTCACTCTGTTTTTAGTGTAATAAATTATGTGTGCAGAAAGAATCTAGTGTCATATCAAGAGTCTCGGGCCCTTTAAAGGTAGGGTTTCCACTCTTGCGACACACTTCTGAGGCCGTATCAGTAGTCTCGGGCTCTTTAAAGGCAAAGTTTCCACTACTGCGACCTCCTGATAGAATTACTAGTTTCTGCTTGAGTAGTCGGCCAAGAGTCTGTCTAATCTTCTTTTAGGAAGACATAAGACTAAACGCCCTGCTTTCCTGTGCAGTTATAGTAATTTCTACTATATCTATGGATTCTTCAGTCTGTGTTCATTCTGTAAATAACACTATAGACTGTATAGAGTATACTTCTGAACCTGCATTCTGTTTTATGATCCATTACATGCCTACCATTGAAACTCTAGATCCCAGAATCAAAGAAATCTACAAAGGCATGAGACCTCCTGGTACTCCTAGATATGGGTTAGGGTATATTGAACAGTGTGACCAGGTCATTCCAGACTGCAGATTTTCAAATCCCTTACCCAATGACATACAAAGACCTACTATGGATGGAATTCATAAATTCCATTCAATCATGAGAGGATGCCAGAAAGGGTCTATTGATGAAACATGGATCAAAAAGATGCCAAACTGGGATTTTTTTACAAATCCCGACACAAATGATTTCAATACAGCCTCGTTAGACTCTGAGAAACTTAAACTTTCTAAAGAATGGCAGAAATTTATATCTGACAAAAACCTGTGGATTTCCTTCTTTGAATGGAGGAAGTTAAACCAAAAGGATGTAGTCCAAATGATGGGAGAAACCTCTGAGATTCCTCCCAAACACAAGTGGAAGAGCATTGAAGGGCATACTGTAGAATCCAATTCCACTTTTCCACTTTTCCACCTTTCAAAGGTATTGTCTTGGAAGACAATAACAGACAAGTTAAAGCAGTCCCTTTGTTTCTTTCTGAGGAATCTATTCAGCTTTCTGGAATTGATAAAAGAGTCCAGTCAGTATATGAATAAATCAACTAGACCAACACTGCCTTAAGAGGCATGGCTACCCACACCTTTGTGACTAATGACTATGCCCGAAAAGGTCAAATTGTAGATCTACAAGTGTCTACAAATACTATTGTACAGTCTGTCAATCAAATCCAAGAAAAGGTCACAGATGTGAAAGACAAAATGGACTCTGCCTTGTGTGAAATATCTTATAAATCCAGAGAGTCCACACGAAACCATGAAGAAATAATGGAAGGTCTGGGACAAGCTTTCTCTAATATGGGAAAGACATTGAGTGAAATAAGACAGAGAGATGGCAACCCTGATAAGCCTATCCCTGACCCGTTCATCCTTCCAAATCCTTCCATCTCAATACCGTCTCTTGTATATAAGACTTCTGAGACAATAATCCAGAAAATATTCCCTCATCATTTCCCAGAAGAAGAAAAACCAGAATCTTCTTCAAAAAATCATCACTCCCTTGTAACTATCCAAAATCCTGCTTATGAAAACCTTCCACACCATACTAGCAGACCATCAGCTCCAGATTTGATAGGTAAAGGAAGATTGCCAGAAACACAGACATTTGCTGAAGACTGGTTCCAAGAATGGAACATTGACAGTTTATCCATAGCACAAATTATACAAATGATAGATAGAATGTATGTCTCTTATAAGATTATGTGTATGAAAGGAAAGACATAGATAGAGGCATGTAAATCTATCATACAGTGCTTCACAGGCACCCTCAACAAATGGTGGGAAGTCATTTCTTCCCCTGTAATGATTGCCAAAATGGAGGCTGAAGTCCTCAGAGATGAACAAGGAGATATTGTATATCATACTGATGGAGCTCCCCATAATAACATGATTGGTGCTCTCACCATGACAATTCTTGAGCACTGGTGTGGAACTGAACCCAAATTAGCTGATAAAAATGAGCTAATTCTCATGAATATAAAATGCAGGAAGATGTTCGAATATGAAGAATTTCATAAAGATTGGACACAAAGAATATTTGAGGTTCAGGACAGTCAAAACCTCCTCTGGAAATAGGTATACTTGGCAGCAATACCAAGTAAATTTGTTGAATATTTGAAAATGCAAAAAGTGTTTAAACTCCCTTATGAGGTGTACACATGGGGAGAAATTTACTCTTTAATCACTAAGGCCTTGATCAGACTATGTACTAGTATGAAAGTCCAAAACTCTGTATCTAAGCTGACCTATCTCCCTGATAAAAAATCTATTTGTGAAAAATATGGTCTATACATCACTGATCCTATTAGAAAAAAGAAGAAAAAGAAAAGGGAAGCCACGGAGGAAAAAGGAAGAAAATTCAAATACAGATATAGATATAGGCCTAGAACCCATTATTATGAGCTTGGGGATATCAAATTGAAAATTCATACCTATCAGGCTAAACAACAAATTCAGTGCTGGATATGTGGGAAACTAGGGCATATGGCTCATAACTGCCCTGAAAATATAGCCTCTAGAAAATCTAAGGGAAAACTTTCAGAACAAAAGGCTAAAGAGTCTCAAGAGAAAAGGCAATTGGCTCTAAGAATACATTGTAATAGATGTGGAGCCAATAATCTTGAAACAAATCAGTGTCCTTATCATCCCTTCCCTAAAAGAGAAGAGGTCCATCTTCTCCAAGAAGGATGCTGTTCAAACTCTGATAGTACTTATGAGTTTCAATACAGCTCAGAAGAAGAAATATTAATCAATCAGGATTGTAATTGCAGGAATCCAAATTTCTGTTCTTGCAAAAGTAGTACAGACAGTTCTGATTCTGAATCAGAACCAGAAATCAAGAGAAAATTAAAAGTCTGTATGTTCCACAATACAGGAGATCAAGAAGCATAGATGCTGGCCCAGATCAAGGCCCTGTGATCTAAAATTGAATAAGACTTGAAAAACTTGAATAATTATTGCAAGTGAAATGTTATGTGTTTAAAGCAACAGGATCAATTTGAAACACATAGATTAAGGATTACTTATGCAAAATGCATATAGACAACAACATAAACATTAAACATAAACATATGTGCATAGTAATTGATAAAGGATTTCACCCCTCTTCTGGGCTACATCTCCTGGTCCAGCTTCCAATGGATCATTATTAATAATTGCTCAAAAAGTGCTCAAAAACATGTCTTACAATGCTCAAACTGACAAACCGATTGCTCCAATGGCTTCCCAGCGTCCCAAAACCCCTGTCTGGGCTCTTTCGGCACCTCAATCGGTCGAAAAATGAGAAAGATAGGCCTCCTGGAAGTCTCCTTCTCCAAGCTTGCTGTCTCTGGTTCTACAATTCGCACTCCCCTTGAACAAACCTGGCTCACACGCTCATTTAAGCGCAAAAACCCAGCACCGGGCGCAATCGCGCCAACGATGCAAATTATAGGACGGTTAAGGGCGTGCCAGCCCCTAACCGCCTCGGCACCTGGGCGTATGGTGCATATGACCATGGTGCTGGCAAATAGGTGGTTAGTTGGTTACACAACCATGTAACCCCCTCCGCGCCCCCAACGCGTGGGCATATGCAAATAGTATAAAACCATGGGCCATGTTCCAAGCCTCGCGCATATATATAATGGAGTGGCATATACAATGGTTATTACATTACATATAATATACGATTCACGCGCGGTTATTACAATGTTAACACACGGTTATATGTGTTGTGCAATGGAACCATGAGTCGGGGCTAAGCCCCGACCTGCCCCCTTTCCGTTCAAAACTACGACCAAACTTAAATGCAATGTAATCCATATTCCTCACAAGGAATGAACGACGAAAAATTGGTTATTGGAGTTTGTGAAAACACTATGCGGAGGAGAGGTCCGGGGGTCGAACCCCGCGGCCTCCAACATTTTGTATATAGAACTCCGTAGCCAACTAGTGAGTGACACGTGGCGCCCTTGGATTGGGCCACGTGTCCTCCTATTATAGGCCACCCAATGACACGTGTCAAAATCCAACTCGCCCAAAATCGACCAATCAACATCTGCCACGTCAGCACCGTACGACCTATACGACCCTGCCACGTCACCGTACGGACTGTACGGACAGGTACAGTCAGCATCCAAAATTTTTGCCTGTTTGGCTTGGTGAACAGATCGCGATATCTTCTCCATACGAACTCCGTTTGAGAAAGTAAATATACCGACGGAATCAGGAAGACGAGACAAACGCAATGGCACTGTTTCGTCGAATTTCGAGCACTTTGAAAATTGAGCAAAATTTGATCCCCTGATCACCCTGCTTGAAGGTGATATGAAGAATTCACTTCTTGATACTTTTGTAAAAACTGTTAAAACTGAACAAAGGGCCAAGAATGCCGAATCTTCTAAAAGAGAACCCTTGTTCATCGATGCCTCTTTTGACCGAAACACAAAGACCTTTATCAAGTATAATATAGAGACAAAGCTGCAAAATACCTTTGTGACTGATCTAGCTAAAGAAGTACTTCTATTGAAAAAGGAGATTTCTGAATTAAAAGGAAAAATCAAGAAGATGGAAGAAGAAGCTGAATATAGCTTCAAAATTGATTCCTGGGCTAGACAGGAAATCAGAGAAATAAGAGAGAGATTGGACTCTATTCCTCCCCCATTAGAGGATGCTCCCCATGAGAGTCCAGGGTCAATACTACAAGGGCAAACAATGGCCCATATGCAAGGGCTCACAACTATGAAAATTATGCCCATCAAATTTCAAAAGTATTATGTCAGGATCAAGTTGGAAATAAATGGAGAAGTATTCAAGATAAATGCACTATTAGACACTGGATCTGATATGAATCTAATAAATAAGGATTTGATTCCTACAAAATACTGTCTTCCTAGTTACTGCTCTGCTATTGGACTAGGAAATGTAAATACTGCTTTAAATTTTGAAATTCCTAAAGGTATTTTATTATTTGATGAATATGCCTTAGGAATGAAATATTTAATCATTGAGTTACCAATAAACTGTATACTCGGCACACCATTTCTGTCTGCAGTAGAACCACATGGTTCTTATAAAAATTCTACAGGAGAACCAGGGTATTTTATCACCCTACCAAGTATTGAAGGCCATCCTCCTAAAAGGATAGAATTGCCATTCATCTCAGAATCTCATGCTCAGATTGCCCACTGCTCAAAAAGTATGGTAATCATAAATACTTGGGATGACCATAGGAATGGTCCAGCTACTCATTATCTAGATGAAAATACCCGATGGGAAGTTTATAAAGAAAATTGGATACCAGATTGGCAACTAAGATCCTCAGAAGGAATTGAATTTGGATTGCCAGGATTTTCAAGGAATACCAGTATCCATGTGATCCCTCCCCAACACATAATTGGAAGAATGCATCATGCATCAACAATTGCTTCCAGATAAAAGATGGTTGAAATGGGTGATATTAGTAGAACCAGATCTGCTAATAGAGAATGGTTCTGTCAACAAACCCATACATGGAAAGAAACTCCAGCCTGGAATTTCTTTCAAATTAATAGAATGAGAACTCTGCAATCTTGGCCAAATCATGATCCAGAAGAAAGATTGTTCAACATAAACTATTCACAATACAAAGCAATGTGGTATAATGTCTACCTCTGGACAGATAGGTACAAATACTATTACTGCATGATTAAATTTTCTGTATTATTCATTGCTTTCCCTGAACCTGACTGGTTAGCAGACTGGTGGAAAAAATTTGGGCTACATCCAAGTGGAATAGATCCTGAAGTAACAGAGACAACTCGTATGTTTTTATTCCCAAATAGAAACTTACAGGCTATTAGTGACCTCTATTATGATGAAGAATACAAAATGCTATTTATAAGAGAAAGACATCCATGGATTATCAGGACCAGATATGTACTCCAACTAGATGAAGATAGTGACGAAGACCCAGAACTATATAGAGAAGTGTACACTCAGCACTGGGACCCTTACAGATTCCGTCACTTCCATGATCATCCAATGGAATGATTATTGTCTTACTGCCAGATAGCTGGAGGCAGTCGGTTTCCATGGGTTGACGTTACCAACTTCCACAGTGTAATCATGAGAATTCATGTCTAAATGGCCGACAGTGGTGCCATTCAGGTTTAGTGGGTTACCGAAATCAACCTCCACCTTGTAATTATTGTCCCTTTGTAATAATGAGAATCTTGGAAACTTGGAGCACTTCTCCGACTTTTGGTGCAGTTTGACCCACATTTCCAAGATGCTCTACTTTATGTCATGTTTGTCTGTCTTTTGATCGGGGAATCTTGTATGACAACCCCGTCAGACTTACTATTCTATCTACTTTCGGTCAATTTGAAATAAAATACATGATTTGGTCGGAGGATCTTGCACGATCACTACCGCAAAATCCGTAAAGTAAGATCTAGTGGTCGACACATAGGACCCAACATCTTCTCAAAGTCTTTCTTCATGATGACTCTTCCTTCACAAATTTGTATAAAGGAAGGATGAGAGTTCATTCTGAGAGGAGGAATTCTAGAGTCAATCCGAGTTTCTAAGCTTCCCTTCTGTCTGAAGCTTCGCGTCTTTCTTTGAGTCTGTAATTAAGTTGTGTGAGCGAATACGAGCATCCTGCTCTTGCTATGTGCATATTGCACAAATATTGTAATACCCTGGCAATTATGATCTGATTTTAATATAAAAGTCTTCCGCATATATGTATTCAACTTTGAAGTTTTACTCATTGCCTTTGAAACATGCGCTCGTTATGATTTTGCTTATTTGCCTGTATTTGCACTCGATGTTCCTTGGTACTGTCTGATGAAGTTCACTCATCCAGAGATAAGGTTTGCTGGTAGTCTGGTATAAAGCGTCTGCCGAGCACTGGTAGTAAGTCCTGCGAAGGCAAGGAGGCCGCTATAGGGCAGTTGTAGGTGCAAAGATTCGCTAAAAGCCAACTATAGGGTTCACATAAGGCTGCAAGAGCTTGGTGGAGTCCAAGGGGTGGGGTTCACAAGTCAGACAGAGTAAAGCGGTTAACCCGACGATATTGGTTATGTTGAGAGTAACAGAAACTAGAAGACCAGATGGCAAGAGGAGACAACGCATGAGACAAGAGTCCAATAAGTCAAGCTTCACATCTCTGACAGAGGAGGCCTCTGACAAGCTGTTCGAGAAGAGAAACTAACAAATGGTATTAGAGCCATACACCTTCCTTTCACCCCGGGTATGATATCAAACTATTCAATCTGATAATTATGGCGGGGACATTGAGAACTAGAGTGATAGATATGGGAACTAACTCTAGAGTGATAGATATGGGAGCTAACTCTTTTGTTATGCTATCACATAAGGTTGGCTTAGTAACTTGACAATGTATGTTCATGGTGAGCAAAGGTTTGCACATGGTCAACATGTCACCACACAATGTTGTTGGACATGTCATAGTGAACTTAGTCACTCAACATATAATAGCGAATCTTGATATGAGGTTAAATAAAACTCAAAAGTATTAACATCTTAAAATTTAGGTTAGAAGATGAAATGTTATTGCAAAAATTATAAGGTTAAATAAGACTTTAAAGTAAGTATAAATATCTTAAGATGAAATGTTATTGCAAAAATTATATTTATTTGCAAAACTTTTAGGTTAACAAAATTAAAAAAAAAGTTGTTAATAAGGACATACCGTTTACAATAATCCCTTACCGTAAGGACTAATAAATGAGTGAGAGTGTGTATAAAAGATGAAAATATCATCTTAGTTAGTAGATGTTAAATATGATCATACTCTTTATAAACATAAAAAAACCTTCCGTTGTTGATCCAATGTGAAGAATGCCCATTGATGAATCCACTCTCAATTTGATGAAAACAATATCCATATGAATCTTAAATTATACGATGACATTAAATTTGAAGTGACAATCAAATGTTATGAACTTAAATGATGACATTAAATTTTAATTTAAATGATGCGACCACATTAAATTTGAATTAACAAGCAAATATTATAAACTTAAATGATGACATTAACTTTTAATTTAAATGATGTGACCACATTAGATTTGAATTAACAAGCAAATATTACAAACTTAAATGACGACATTAACTTTGAACTAACAGTTATATGTTATAAACTTATATAAAATGATGACATTAAATTTGAACTAATAATTGTTGTGAAGTATTTTTATTGATATTCTTAAGTTAGTCATGAATTGATAAAGAGAAGAAATCATTTCTTCACTTAATTAATTCTGATTTGTTAAAAGTGAATATTTTCTTCACTTTATTAATTATGAGTTGTTAGAAGTGAATATTTTATGACATTTTTATGATTTTGGTGTTGGACATAAACCTTGACTTCATTTGATTAGATGCACAAATTCTATATGATAACATTAAATTTGAATTGACAATTAAATATTGTAAACTTAAATAAAATATTATGAATTTAAATAATGACATTAAATTTGCATTGACAATAGTTGTTATGAATTTAAATAATGGAACAACCCTAGCCCCACCCTCATATGAGGATGGGGCATTCCCCACTCTCATATGAGGATGGGGCATTCCCCATCCTCATATGAAGATGGGGCTGAAAAATGGGGCATTCCCCATTCTCATATGAGGATGGGGCATTCCCCACCCTCATATGAAGATGGGGTTGAAAAAATATAGAGAAAAACATAATAAATTTAAACTAACCATTGTTATAAAATATTTTTCTTAATACTTTTAGGTTAATCATAAATTGATAAGAAGATGAATTGTAGATTTTTTCATTTTATTAATTTTGGATAATTAAAAGTAAATATTTTCTTTTTACCTTATTAATTATGATGGTTAGAAGTGAATGCTTTATATCATTCTTTATGACTTTATTAATTCTAAATCATTAAAATTAAATATTTTCTTTACCTAATTATGGTGGTTAGAAGTGAATATTTTATGGCATTCTTTATTATTTAATGTGTAACATAAAGCTTGACTAGATTAAGTGCATAAATTGTATGTAATGATATTAAAATTCAATTAACATGATGACATTAAATTTTATTGTTTGATGTTATGAATTTATATAATGAGAAGACATTACATTTGACTTTTGATTGTCCGATGTTATGAATTTAAATAATGAGATGCCATTACACTTGAACTATCCATTTTTTATTTTATTTTATTTTTTTAATTATGGATACTTTTAGGTTAGTCATGAATTGAAAAGGAGATGAATTGTAAATTTCTTCAATTTATTAATTATGATGGTTAGAAGTGTAAATAATTGGATGACATTACATTTGAATTACTCATGGTTATGAAATATTATTTTTGATAATTTTAGGTTAGTCGTGAATTGATAAGGAGATGAATTCTAAATTTCTTCAACTATGATGGTTAGAAGTGAATATTTGAAGGATTTTTTTATGACTTTAGTGTTTGATTTGATTATGTGGATACATTTTTTCTTAATGTTGTTAATAATATTTAAGATTTATTGAAGAGTGTTTTGTGTATATTTATTGAAAGTAGATTTATTGAAGATGATTTAACTTATATATATTGAAAGTAGATATATTAAGGAGGATTTTGTTTATAATTATTGAAAATAGATTTATTGAGGAGTTTTTTTTTTCTATATTTATTGAAAGTAGATCTATTGATTTAGGGTATATTCAAGCAAACTCGAGTAGATCCATCACATATATATTGATTGGAGCAGATCCATCACTTATAGCATATTCAAATTGTAAGTAGAGGGTTTTGAGAAGTGGATATAAGAGATTGAATGTAGAGATTGTTGGATTACTGAGAGGGGGGTGAATCAGTAATAGAGCAATTTAATCATTTTTAACCACAATATATAAGTGTTATTTGTCTTTATGATCAATTTACCAATATCATTCAATCATGTACAGAATAAATAAACCATGAACAATGAGTAATCACACACATACACAATACACCAATATTTTACGTGGAAACCCAATGTGGGAGAAAACCTCATAGTGATTTTTCTTATATGTCTTTAAGAATTACATTCATTGGAAGCACCAACTTCCTTTATTTTCCATCTACAACTGAAAGGAGGCTACAACCCCCTATTTTCAGGATACAACCTGAGGGAAGCTCCAACTCCCCAATTCTCTAGCTACAACCCCCTAGTTCTCCGGCTACAACATGAAGGTGGCTCCAACCACCTTTCCTTGCCCCGTCCTGTCGCCCTAACGTTAAATGCCAAAAAAATGAATAAACCACTGCCACACTGTCACTGTGAGATATATCACTGTAAACCTGTACCAATCTGTGTCAACAACCTATAACCAACTTGTACCAATAGCCTGTAATAAAATTGTACCTGTAACCTGCCTGTACCAACAAAACCAATAGGTACACAACATGTCTGTGCTGTAGCTCACGTATGTACGTGCCCTGTCTATACTCTAGCCTGCGTATGTATGTGACCTTTCTATACTGTAGCCTACACACACCTTCTGAGAACTAGGGTTTTCACCTTTTTGAACTTTGACCCTTTTCTGCCTCTGTCACATCAACCTGCAGCCTATCACTATGTCCAACCTGTAGCTATGTCCTATGCATACAACCAAATGCATCTATGTCTCTCTAGTCATGTGCCATACATGTGTATAAATCATGATCAAGTGTAATGACCCTCACATGGACTAGACATAAAAAACTCACTGATATGAAGCCTCACACAACATAATTAACTTCACAACCAAAATCTCTCATCCATGTACCAATAAATACTAGCTATGTCTTAACACTTGAACCAACAAGATGTACCAATGAATAATACCAACATACCAGTGCTGTATTTCTGTAAATCTAACTCATACCATAAGTTCCATACAACCAATAGATTCTCCAGGGAAAAACCTCAAATTCCCATAAAAATATCGCATGGAGACAACAACATCCAACTACACATAAGAATATGACATACCTTTTGAATCTGTAGATAGATTTGTTGTACCTGATCACTGTAGACCTTCCTAGGAGGTTGCTTTTAGACTCTGAGAATCTGGTACCTTTAGAAACTCAGGATTTCATGGATTTTCCCAAATGTACGTGCCCTATTATACTGCCAACCCACGTACGTACGCTCCCTTATCCACTATAGCTCGCGTACACCTAAAAAACTAGGGTTTTTTTTCTTCAGTATTTCTACAATTATGAAACTTTGTTCATCAACCCTTCATGCTACCTCAGACTTGTGTAACTTCAGATGTGTCAATGAGTACCTGCAATAAACCTTACACAATAATAGATATTCAATGTGCTCAATAGGTGATAATATAAGACCCTTTCTTTATTATTTATACTCTCCAAGTAGCTTCCTCTATGGGTTACCTTCTAACCAAATTAACCCAACTTCCTTATTTTAGGGCTAATATAATTCTAACCACTTGTCCACTTACAACCACTTTATCCACAAATAGTAAGTTCTCCACTTCTAGTTGCAACTAATTTATTTTTAATTATTTTATTAATGCAACCACTTAGCCCAAGATTTACTCCTAGTTTCACTCACTTGACTAGTCGACTTCTTCTAGGAGTTTCTAGAATAATTTGACTTATTTGACTTTCTAGGGGATTATAGTAAACTCATGAGGGTTCTCCAACTTCAAAAGACCATAAACCTGTAACTGTGAGGAGTTATGTGATGTTCCACGTATCACCAGGAATGACACAACATGTACTAACCATCTAGAATAGTCTTACCTGCATATTCACTAATCTTCATGCCTTTATACCTCAAACAAACTTGGGTCCCTTAACCATACTGCTGGGGCTACAATAATTTGCTACTAGACTTGCTTCAAGGGTTGAAATCAATGACAACTAACCCAATTAATAAAAAATATCCCCCTTTAGCATTGATGGCAACAATATGATGCAACACTGAAGTCATATTGCTCATGCTCCCCTTGTGACTATCGCTCCCCCTGGAATCATACCTATGTGCTCTATCCAAATATATAACTCTTTCTCCATGCATTTGAAGAATCTCTCCCCCTTTGACATCAGTGGAAAAGGTAACTTCCTGTTGGTCCTAAGGTCTACACCTGACTGCTAAAGGGAAAAGCTAGGCCACCTAGCAGTTTAGAATGATTGCTTCTTTTATTTTTGTGTTGGTTGGTCAGAGGGTTATTCTATCAAGACAAAAGGACGATTGGGTTGGTAGAATGATAGGGATGAGGGTCCTCCTTGGCTGGTGGTACACTAATGACAAACCAGTGAAATAATAGAAAAACAAGGGGAAACAACAAACTACTCAATGAATAATCTGCTGCAAGAAGTTCAATACTTAAAATATTATTTCAAGACATTAAACATGTATCAAAAACACAGTTACTCCCATAGGTTGAAAATAAAGCAAATCTTCACCAAAGCATTAGCTATTTGACAGGTTGCATATCAGTGAAAGCAAGTTATAGAATAGCTAAAAGGAAATGAAATGTACGTTGCACAAACCAAAAACTGTATTCAAGATAAGAATAAAAACACATAAAGATTTGAACAAAACATTATCATCAAGAGTATGTTCACGAGGTAGAGAGATTTAATCCATGCATAGAATGAGTCTAACTAGTCTGATGTATTGCTATTCTTTCCCCAAAAATCCGACCCTTACAATATCCAAAATCTAACTATTTAAAAGAGTTACAGAGGCTCTCGTCCTTAGGGGACTGAGACCTAAATTTAGATAACTGTTCATAAAACAAATTCTTAACTTCACTAAGACACTGGACTTAATCAACAAGAGTGATTCTTATCACACACATAAGACCACTCTTGTATCTAATCTAAGAAATGAGGGAATTAATCAACTAAAAACTACTACTGTCTTTGAGACAGAAACTGATGCATGCGCTGGAGGAACTGAATTGGCAGAAAATAGGCCTCGAAGTGACAAAGAAAGGATCTGTTTTGAGTAATGGCATGCCTACGAGCTGTTGGAGGCCACTGGAGACAACTGGATGCATGAGAAGATCTCTGCTTGAGGAAGAGGGAGTCTACTGAAGCATTATGGAATTGGTTGCATCGAATTTGGTACGATCTCCATGTTCTTTGTCTGTGACAGAGCTTTCGGCAGCTAAGTGCACTTTATCGTGACTGTAACGAACCCTTCTCCTCTCTTTCACTGTGATGAATTGTTTGTGAACAAGAAGACGTGGTGGCGGGCGTCCAATATGAAGACAGGACACGTGAAGGTGGACAACATGGATGTAGATGAGGTGGAGGGGAGTGGGGGTGACAGGCGTGAGTGGAGGATAGATGGCACGCGGTGAGAGGGGTAGTAGTAGTGAGTGGGATGAGTGGAGGTGACGTGAAGGTGACATGGAGGTGATGCAGTGACCTGATGTCATTTAAGCATGTAATTGCGGGAGCTGTTGAGGGTGGTTTGGGTCCACACCACCTTTGGGCCCGTAATCCCCCATGAGATGCCACGTACCCTTCCAACAATACCGTGGTTCCAATTGCGGGACCGCTCCAGAAAATTAATTTCCAAGAAGTTTACGTCCCCACAATGAAGTGTGGTCATCGATCTGATTACGATCTGTGGTCCGCGTGATATCTACCTGCTATGAGGATCAACGGTTCTTGTTGATTTGAGATCAATGGTCCAGATTCATTTCAGACTTTCGAGCTTCGAGAGTTTTGAATGTGAATCATGAAAAACCTCCCAGAGGAAAATCTCTGAAGTGAATAATCTGTCGCCACATGTCGTGATCGATGAACGGTCCCGATTTTCTTCGAAAATCTGGGTTTTGGGAGTTTCAAATGTTGGGCATGAAAAACTCTGGGAGGAAAATCGTCGGAGTGACGTGGTGGCCTGACGTCATATGATGTCATGATTGCTAATGTGTCATGGAAATAAGGGTGAAACGTGTCATGTGGAAATGGGCGAATGTCACAACCAAATGAGCTGGAATGGGTGCCATGTGTCATGATTGATGAGTGCACCACATGTCTCAAATGCTGGTTTCCACGTGCTTCAACACTTCAGGCTCGAAAAGTTTCAAATGTGAAGCATGAAAAAATCCCAGAGGAAAATATCTGGAGTGAATGATCTGCTGCCGCGTGTCCCCGCTGATGGATGGTCCAGATTCACTTCAGGTTTTCAAAATTTCAGGCTTCAGGAGTTTCTAATGTGAAACATGAAAAATATCCCAGAGGAAAATCTCCGAAGTGAATGATCTGCTGCCGTGTGTCGTGACCGATGGGTGCCATGTGATTCAACACTTAGGATCTTCGAGACTTCGGCTAGTTTGACTCTCCGACTCTTCAACACTTCGACTCTTCAAGACTTCGGCTAGTTCGAGACTTCGACACTTCGACAAGTTCGAGACTTCGACACTTCGACAAGTTCGACTCTTCTGTATGTTCAGCTGTTTAGGAATTCGACAAGTTCGACTGTTCGAGACTTCGACTAGTTCAGGACTTCGACACTTCGTCTGTTCGGGACTTCGACACTTCGGAACTTTGAGAAATTCTTGATGTTAAACTCTGCACGATTCTGGAACCCTGAATGGACGAGAGCCATTGATTTGAACGTCTTGGTGGATCTCCACCATCGAAAATTAACCTGTCTGTTCCCATAGTCTGAGCCCTAAATTGATCGCTCTGGATTGCTGCGTTTGTCTCCGAGCCTTTCTTGTGCTTACAAAAATACTTGGTCGACCTGCTGTGAGCTCAATCAATGACAAACGTGATGACAAGCATTCCAAACCAAATACGACATGAATTTCATCCTTTCAGGAAAAAAAATAAAATGTGCAAAGACTCAATAAAGAGAGAAATGAATAAGAACCAAGTCACTCAGTAATGGGAAACTGACTTAACCAACTAGAAGAGGAAAAATTGATGAAGGCATAAGGAAAAAAGAGAGGAGAGGCAGGGGTGCAGACCTAGGTTACAACATTGGCTCCAACTGGGGATAGCTCGTCCCTGTGAGGTTCTAATAATTGTAGATCGATGCCTTGAGATTAAATAACTGATCTTACCTTCCATCACTTACCTTTGTTTATGTCTGTCAACCTTGTTTATCTGTTACTGTCCCTCAACCATGCATTTTACTGAATTAAAAACTGAAATTACACCCCAGTGCCTTGTTGGGCTATGGAGTCTTTATTCATCATAACTAAATAATCAAAAGAAAATATAAAGGAAAGCATCTATGGTACAAGAGGGACTTTCCCCCATCCTCAAACAAAATAGTGTTTCAAGAAGCGCCCATTTACAGTGTAGTGTACCTTTTTCACTACCGTGGTTTTCTAACTTCTCAGTTACCATTCTATACATGGAATTTTTACATAATTCGTACAGACATTGTAAGCACATGCATTTAACACAATTAAACACATTCAACACAGAGTATTACATATGAATTATTGTTATATTAAACAAGCATTTAGCCTTATCATATTAATTCATATACACAACGGAAAACATGATACATAAACATAATTCAAATACTTATCTTTTAACAGCTGTAGAAATCACCAACCAAGTGTAGGCCTTCCACGAACCTCCCAGTCTTAGACCACATTGTTCATCAACTCAACAATGGGTCACCCTCGAGCTGGGACCGAGATCCACCCCAAGGCAAGGAATCCTAGGCTAGGCTGAGGTTACAGGGAAGACAACACAACAATATCTGGAAGAATTCTTCCCAAAGATGCCATCTTACGCCCACTACTACCAGACTCTCATTCCCCACATTCCTGTTCTGCCCGAGAGTATACACCTTCACACGCATAGTCCATCGGTGCTAACCTCCTCTCTGGGTCTCGGCAATAGGCCGGATCAGGAAGTCTCAGAATCTGAAGTTGGTGCTGGACACTCTTTGGAAGAAACCGCTTCCCAGCAAACTCTTTCACCTGGAAAGAGTTGCTCACAGGCCAACAAGCCTCACGCAGTACAGTACTGCGTGGCCACAACAAACACAGGGAAGACGGACATAGGCTTCCCAAGAACCGGTTCAGCAACCACATGACACTCTCATGGTCAAGATTTCTGAACAGGGTTCCACGCACAAGCTCGCTCAGCTTTTCCTGGGCAAACAAAGACTCTTTCTCGAATTCAACACAGGCTTCCCATTCCAGGAGTGCACACACCGGTTTTCTCAGGGTTAGACACAAAATTCTCAGTCACAGGGTCATACAAAGGTCCCCTACAGGAGTCGGGTTGGTCATGCTGCTCAGAGCTCCGTACCTGCTCAAACAGTTCGGTAGAATGGGAATCGGAACCCCCTCACGGCTCACTCTGGCCGTTTTATTCGCATGCATCAGGGTTGACATTTGTCACCCATGGAACTGCATGCGTTCCACCAGCATGCGTTCCTCCCACCACTTGGGGAATCACGTGTCCTTCCAAAAGGACTTAGGATAAAACATATGATGCACATATCTTTTTGAAACAATATTAAAATATTATTTCCAGGTTTAAGCCCCTAGGCTCATCACTCAGCCCC
>JZKD02S1669864.1:538740-559553 GCA_000966675.3 Picea glauca
TATATATATACAATTCTATCTATAACATAAGCCATACGTGGTCCTTCCAGTAAAAACATGCAACCACCATTTCTGATCAAAACACTACACAGACAGTCATATACTCAAACCATTCACAAACTTCACAGACTATGAGCATACATGTCAACATATAAATTTCAAGATGAAAGATGTAAACACTTATAAGAAATAACACCAGATGTGACTGCAACTGCTGAGAGGGGTGCTCGTTTCCACCCAACCGTAGGCTCAGCGACTCCCAACGGATTTACCACTAGCCACCCCCGAGCTGAGACCATGATGCTGCGAGACTGCGTCTCTGTTTGCCAGTGATCGAGAATGAAGGTTACTCTCCTTCTTCTCTGATATCACTCACTCTATATTTTTCCAGAGTTCTCTTCCTCTTTCCCTCACGTCTCTCCTTGATCGCCCACTCTTCCTGCCTTTTCTCTGTTCGGCGAGGTTGCATGTGGCACGATTTTCCTCGCAGTGGTCAGGTCTAAGGACTCTACGGATGGGCGGTTCACCCCC
This sequence comes from Picea glauca, assembly GCA_000966675.3. Lineage (NCBI taxonomy): Eukaryota > Viridiplantae > Streptophyta > Pinopsida > Pinales > Pinaceae > Picea > Picea glauca. The sequence continues at coordinate 539,272 of JZKD02S1669864.1, forward strand.
ATCCCTCATTACTCATGAGGAGCCCTTTACCTACCAATCCTGACGAGTCATTTAATTTGGGGCCAACTAGCCGCTCTTGGTTCTCTGGGCCAGTGAAGTCCAAATACGGTATTGGTTTCGGCGGAATTTAATGCCACCATTCCAGGTGCCTTCCACCACCTTTCTCCAGCCATCATGGTCTCTTTTTTAGCATATCCCCTCTCAACAGTCCTGCAATATATATATTCATAATATTATTCACATTCATCGACCTTTTTCACAAGGTCCATTCACATCACACATTCACATTTTTGGGTTTGCCACAACTCTTGGCCAGTATAGTTATTTTTACAAACTGGGGGAAATAGGGTGTTACAAACTGCCTTTGGGCCTGCAATCCCCCATGATCTGCCACGTACCCTTCCAACAATACCGTGGTTCCAACTGCGGGACTGCTCCAGAAAATTAATGTCTGGGCAGTTTACGTCCTCGCAATGAAGTGTGGTCATCGATTCGATTACGATCTGTGGTTCGGGTGATATCTACCTGCTGTGAGGATCAACGGTTCTTGTTGATTTGAGATCAATGGTCTAGATTCATTTTAGACTTTTGGGCTTCAAGAGTTTTGAATGTGAAACATGAAAAACCTCCCAGAGGAAAATATCTGAAGTGAATGATCTATCACCATGTGTTGTGATCGATGAACGATCTAGTTTCTCTTTGGAAATCAGGGTTTTGGGAGTTTCAAATGTTGGGCATTAAAAACTCCCGAAGGAAAATCGCTGGAGTGACCTGGTGGCCTGATGTCATATGATGTCACGACTGCTGATGTGTCATGGAAAGAAGGGTGACACGTGTCATGTGGAAATGGGTGAATGTTACAACCAAATGACCTAGAATGAGTGCCATGTCTCATGACTGATGAGTGCACCACGTGTCTCAAATGATGGTTTCCACGTGCTTCGACACATCAGGCTCCGAAAGTTTCAAATGTGAAGCATGAAAAACTCCCGGAGGAAAATATCCGGAGTGAATGATCTGCTGCCACGTTTCCCTGCTGATTGATGGTCCATATTCACTTTAGGTTTTTAGAATTTTAGGCTTCGGGAGTTTCAAATGTGAAACATGAAAAATATCCCAGAGGAAAATCTCTGAAGTGAATGATCTGCTGCCGCATGTCATGACTGATGGGTGCCACGTGTTTCAACACTTCGACTCTTCGGGAGTTCAACTAGTTCGGTTCTCCGGCTCTTCGACACTTCGGCTCTTCGGGACTTCGGCTAGTTCGGGACTTTGACACTTCAACAAGTTCGGCTCTTCTGTAAGTTCAGTTGTTCGAGACTTCAAAAAGTTTGGATGTTCGGGACTTCGGCTAGTTCGGGACTTCGACACTTCATTTGTTCAGGAATTCGACACTTCAGAACTTCAGCTAATTCTTGATGTTAAACCCCACGCGATTCTGGAACCCCGAATGGACAAGAGCCGTTGATCTGATCGGCTTGGTGGATCTCCACCGTCGAAAATTAACCTGTCTGTTCCCATAGTCTGAGCCCAAAATTGATCGCTCTGGATTGCTGCGTTTGTCTGCAAGCCTTTCCTGTGTGTACAAAAAGACTTGGTCGACCTGCTGTGAGTTCAATCAATGGAAAACGTGATGACAAGCATTCTGAACCAAATATGACATGAATTTTATCCTTTCAGGAAAAACAGAAACATAAATGTGCAAAGACTCAATAAAGAGAGAAATGAATAATAACCAAGTCACTCAGTAATGGGAAACTGACTTAACCAACCAGAAGAGGAAATTGATGAAGGCATAGGGAAAAAAGAGAGGAGAGGCAGGGGTACAAACCTAGGTTACAACACTTCCCATCGGGGCTACTCCCCCTGATTGAACTGTCCCTGGGGATGCCCCCCTGACTGATCTCTCCTTGAGACTGCACTGAATTGAACTCTCCCAAACTGACCTATCCTCTTGATGGTGCTTCATCGTGTAAATCTAAGACATACAAAATAAGCATCCAAATGAATTTATTTTGGATTAGAAATTACTCTCAATCTATGTCGAAGATACTCAAAACCTTCCCTTGGAAGTGATTTTGTAAAGATATCTACAACCTGTTCTTTTGTTCCCACATATTCAACTCTGATGTTTTTATTTGCAACCTGTTCCCATAGAAAGTGAAACTTCATTGGAACGTGCTTCATCTTGGAGTGCATCACTAGATTCTTTAAGATACTGATGACACTTGTGTTGTCACAAAATATCAGAATGGGCTCATCATACTCAACCTATATATCCGTAAATGTTTGTTTCATCCATAGGACCTATGTACAACATGATGTTGTTGCTATATATTTTGCTTCCACTGTAGACAATTATATTGATGACTATTTCTTTCTTAGCCAAGATACCAAACACTCACCCAAGTAGAATGTTGCTCCACTTGTACTTATTCGGTCATCAATGCAACTTGCCTAATCTGCATCTGTGTATGAAATAAGTGGTAGATCCTTTCCTTTTGGATACCATAATACAAACTCTTATGTACCATTGAGATACCTAAATATCCTCTTTACTGCTAGAACATGTGATTCCTTTGGTGCTCCCTGAAATCGTGCTACCTGTCCAACTGCCTGCATCACATCTGGTCTAGAAGAAGTCACATAAAGTAAAATGCCAATCATTGACTTGTACTGCCTCTGATATGTAGCCTTTTGTTGACGCTTGAATTCGTTAGGACCGAAACGACAACCTCACAAGGATGTAAATCACCCTACGTTTTTATAGAGGTGGTCCTCCTCTTGAGATTTTCTTGGGATTTCTATATATTCAAAATGTGGGACTTGACATAATTTCGTCGCAGTAATTCAAAGAAACATAAATATTTCGAGAAAATAAAAGGAAAATGTTTTTGTTTTATTTTTAAAGAAATTCCATGAGAAAGGACCAGGAATCACACACTTCACACATTTAAAGTAAATAATCAAAATTTCCTCACATACATCATAGTTTAAGATAAACATTTCTGATCACATAAAATAAAAATAAGATGATCCGCATGCATAAGAGAACTTTAACAGAGTGGACACATGGGCAGATTAAAAAATATAATTATAGATCAACCTCAAATACTTTATATTCTGAAAACAGGGTTACAAAGGACAGTCGAGATTGTTTCCAAAGTAGTTCTCTTGAAATTTCTAAAAAAGATATAGTCTGTTACATATTCTTTGAAATTTTAAATGTGTTTGTGTTAAAGACTGGGATTGGGGCTCCCGCGGACCATAAAGAAAATAAATACAAGAAATAATATTTTAGAAGGAAGACGATGGGCGGTAGAAGAACAAAAAGACCTGATAAGAAGAAAAGAGGAGTTATCAGTCTTTGGTTAAACCTTTCTAGTGAAAGAGGTGGAATAATTGGATCAAGGACTTGATAAAGAAAAAGAAGGATATGATTAGCATAAACTTAATATGATGGTCTCTCCTCAATCTCTGTTCACTTTCTTGTTGCTGTCCTTTTATTGTCTTCTTTGACGGTTACAAAAACCATCTCAACTATTTCTTTTCTTTTTTAATAAAAGTTTTTAAATAAACTTTTATTTTCATAATTTAAGTAATTTCCCATTAAAATAGGACGACTATAATTTAATTTTATGAAAGTGAAAACTAAATTTTTAACCATACAAACTACTCCTTATGTTCTCTTCATCTTCTTATATTTTCAATGATATACATTTTTCCCAAATCTATCGCTCGGATCTCAAGATATGAGCTTGTGAAGTTGAGTTGTCACGGATGCCCAATAAAAAAATGAATCTGAATGATATTTTAATTTATGAGAAAAATGTATCAGCTTTCAACATTTGAAACCCATACCATCATATTCTACGTCGAAATACCTTTCCAACGATATAAAATTTGCGCGATTCCGACACCCGGAGCTCAAGTTATGGCCTTCGGAAGATTAACACTCAACCACCTTCGATTAAAAATCACGGACAAATCTGGACCTTTGGATTAATTTCGTGCTCTCCACTAATTAGTTTCCACGTGTAAGGATCTTATTGGATGCCACATGAAATTCCTTCATAGGATTAAGCATAGGATTAAGTAGGTTTCCATGTCATCCTAGAAATATTTGGCATATGGCATAAGATTAAAGGTGATTGATTAAAATAATACATAAAGTTTAAAAGTGAAAGATTAAAATAATGGTAAATAATGTTTAGATGTGAAATCTATTAAGTGTGGGAGGGTGAACGAGAGAGGAGGGAAAGGGTATTTAGGGAGGGGGAGAAGTGTAGATGGTGGAGGTGAGGGGGATGACGTAGGGTGAGGTGAGGGGGTGAGTGTTTGTAGGCATTAGAGTATTGGGTTGGCGGGTTGGGAAGGTGAGGGGGTATGAGAGTATGGAGGGTCTGCCAACCCGTCATTAATTGTAAATATGTGATTTCGTAAGGGGAAAGGTGGGGTATTTTAGGAGGGTAATTTTGTAGGGCCACATTCTAGATAATGTAGAATCATGATAGTTTTTGCCTAACAATGAGAGAATTTGTGCTTTCATACAAAATGAACCGTTTATGCCTAAGGAAATCATATCTATGGAAGACGAAAATTCCAAAGGGCTTGACTACTCTTGAGAGTTCATTTTTGTCGAGTGATGTGAGAAACAAAGAAACATGTAAGGAAGAGGAGTCGAAAAGGAAGGTGTGTGATACCATTTCCTTGAACCTTGGAACCTCCAAATCTCCAAATATGGTTAAACTAGGTGCCTAATGTTCCGACGAAGAAAATGAGAAATTCACATAACTACCAAGTGAATTTCAAGATTTTTTTACATGGTCATAGGAGGATCTTCGTGGTTTTGATCCCACTCTTATACAACATGCCATTCCTATCAAGGAAGGGGTAAAACCAGTTAGGAAAAAACAAAGACCTATTAACACTGCACTCGAAGCTACTATTAGGAAAGAGTTGGAAAAATGATTGAAGGCCGGTATCATCTTTCCAGTTAAGTATTTTGAATGGGTTTCAAATATGGTTCCTATTCAGAAAACAACTGGTCAGATCATATTATGCATTGATTTCTGTGCATTGAATAGATCGAGTGTTAAAGATCATTTTCCTCTCCCTAATATAGAAATGATTTTACCACAAGTTGTAGGGTCACAAATGATGTCCTTACTTGACGAATTTTCTGGCTATAATCAAATCAAAGTAAAAATCACTGATAGATATAAAACCACTTTTACTACATGCCGGGGCACATTTGCTTATGAACGTATGCCTTTTGAATTTTCTAATGTAGGTGCCACTTTCCAAAGGGATATGCAAATAGATTTTGATGATCTGATCGGTAAAATTATCCAAGTTTATCTCGATGATTTGACTGTCTATTTGAAGAACCGGTTGGATCATTTTGGTCATCTTAGAAAAGTTCTCACGTGATGCAAAAAATTTGGCATTTCTTTAAATCCTTCTAAATCTATTTTTGATGTCACGAACGGCAAGATCCAAGGTCATATTTTTTCTGATTCAGGAATAAGCATTGAACCTGAAAGGATTGCTTCTATTCTAAATCTCCTTGCTCCCACCTTCAAGAAAGATGTCCAAGCTTTTATGGGAATTATCAATTTCGTCCGTAGGTTTGTTCCATATTTTGTTGTCATGGTTAAACCAATTCATAATCTTCTGAAGAAAGATCTTTTTTTTCTTGGAAAAATGACATCGAAAATGATTTCCTTGGGATTAAGAAAGCAATCAGTTCCACACCGTTTTGGCAAAACCAGATTTTGAGAAAGAATTTATCATATATGTCAATGCTACCGTGGAAGTAATTTCTACTATCCTTTTACAAAATGATGATCAAGACAACGAAAAACCTGTAGCATACATGAGCCAGAGTTTATCAGACGATGAAATCGAGTACGCTTATATTGAAAAACTTGATTTTTCTCTTGTTAAGGCTATAGAAAAATTTTTCCACTTTATTTTAGGCAAGCATACGCAAGTAAGAGTCCATTTTCCCACTGTCAAGTTTCTTCTCTCATAAACTTATCTTTCAGGAAAACTTGCACATTGGCTTGCCAAAATTTAGGAGCATGATTTAACCATCATGACTTCAAAAACGATCAAGGGATGAGACTTAGCTCAGCACCCTAAACCAAGTGAAGAACTTGATGATGAGGATAATCCTCTTTCAACTTTGTTTTATGTTGAGAATCAAAATCCTTCTATAGCTAAACATCCTTGGTATAGAAATCTGGTGTATTACTTGCAGAATAAAAACTGCCCAGATAACTTGGATCCTCACTAGAGAAGAAGTCTCTGCCTCGAATCATCTAGGTACATCATTTTGGGAGACTTGTTTAGAAGGGTTGCTGATTGTTTACTACTCCGATGTGTGAATGATGAAGATGCAGATAAATTGTTACAGGAATTTCATGGATCATCGGTTTCTGTCATTCACGTTGGTGACTATTTTTTTACTAAAGATACTGCCTTTAAATACTGGCAAGCCCTAACAGGTGGATATATTTCACTTGATGGGACACATTTATCTATTCCCCGAAGTGTAAAGAATATCATAGTCCTAAGAGAAGGAATAATTTCACCATACATAGAGAGTATTCCTCAACCGAATGTAAATTATCTTGAGGAAGACTTAGGGGTATACTTTATCTTTGCTCATGAGGGTGACACAACTTTAGAACAAATTGATTTAAAAGATGGTATGTGTCACATGCATTTCGATGGCTCATGCTCAAACGAAAGAAATGGAGCTGGCATTATCTTATACTCGTCTGTAGGCAAGATTCACAACTTTTATTATAGGTTAGAGTTTGCTTACACAAACATTGTCACTAAATTTAAAACCTTACTGTTAGACATAAAAAATACTTATAACCTTGACCGCAGTCACCTTACAGTTTTTGACGATTCTAATATTTATATATTAACTATATGTTATATATAACATATATATTAAAAATATATAAGATATATACTATATATATTACATATATAACATATTATTAATATATATAACATATATGTTATATATATTAACATATATGTTATACATATAAATATATATGTTATACATTGGAGAAATATGAAATCAAAAGTGAAATATCAAAGATATATAATTATAATAGTTTCACTTGATTCTTTTGATAGAATAGAAGTGAAACTATTTTTTTTCTTGATGAAAATATAAATATATGTTATACATTATATGTTTTATACATATAAACATATATGTTATACATATATTGTTTATATGTTATATATATTAACTATATAATTAATATATATATAATGTTAAATATATACGTTACTATGTTATATATATTAACTATAAAATATATATTAATTATATAACTTATATGTTTAATATATAACATATATATGTTATGCATATATGTTTATATATATATTAACAATATGTATATAATTAATATATAACATATATATTATATATATTATTGTTAATATATATAACATATATGTTATATAATATATTAACAATATATATATAGTTAATATATAACATATATATTATATATATTAACAATATGTTAATATATATAAGGCAAGTCCAAATTTCATGTGTAAGTGTATATCTTGAATCTATATAGGGTTATGTAGGTCTCAGTTTATGCCCCTAGAGATTTTTCCCTATATCTATGGATGAAGGTTAAGGTTAGAGAACTGATGAACTGATCCCTGCTATCCAATTTTTGCTTTCTGTCTCTGTTATCCAAAGAGTAGACAGGTGGGTAGGCCTTTGTTTTACAAGTAGGCCCTATTACACCTCGAAAATGGATGAAAGTGGTCTGAAATCGCATGGATCAAAATTTAGTTCTTCTATTTGAATGATCGTGAGGACTCCAACCCTATAGCTATGGGAATCCACTAAATACAAACCTACTCACTACCTTTATTTTATGGGTGGGCCTTTATTTATGGGCGGGTGAAATGGGGGGCAATCGCTTCTCCGGGTGAAAAATAGCAAGCTATTGAGAGGGCTCGTCGCTCTCGCTCTATCAATATTGCTCAAGCTCCAGAGGCTGGCCTGCCTTGACAAAGGATGTTATATATATTAACTATATGTTAATATATATGTTATATATATTAACTATATGTTAACATAAATGTTATATATATTAACATATTATTAGTCTCTGTCGAAGGCGTAGAGGGATTATAGCGATCGATAATTTGTTGACTTCATATTAGTTTGTCCTTTGACTAATTTTTTTTGCATAATCTCTATTGTTCGAACTAGAAAATTAAAAACATTATTTTTTATATAATAAAAAAAACCTTATATGTCATGATTTTATTGGATAATAGATTCGAGGTCTTATTGCCAGCTTCACTATTCCCAATGTTTAATATGTTAGCATTCCAAAGTTTTTGATCATCTACGGCCTTTTTTAATTTTTACTATTTTTATTGAAATGTTTAGATATCCAAAGTTTTGAGCATCGAGAGTCAGTTTTTTATTAGTTGACTTCATATTAGTTTGTCCTTTGACTAATTGTTTTTTGCATAGTCTCTATTGTTCGAAATATTGTTTTTTTTTTTTTATTGTTATTAAGTACTTAAAGATGCATTTTTATTATTACGTACATAAACATGCCTACCACACTGCATTCTTTCTTAAATGTTTACACAACACAAGGCCCTTGGATGGTCTTGACAGCCTTAAATGTTTACCTAACATGCCTCACAACCTTAAATGTTTACTTAACAGGCGTGTTACAATACATTTTCCTCTGATTTTTGGATACAATCTTGTCTGCAGTGAATTTGGGCAATATTGTTCTTCACGGGCATTACTGGTTCACTGGTTGATGCTTGCTTGATGGTTCGCTGGATGTTGCTTATTGTTGTTTGATTCAACTTTGCAAAGTTGAGGTCCTGCAACTGTAGTTGGACCTATTGGTGCTTGTTCACTGGTTTGTTTTTTGCCGCTTTCTCTTGTTTGCTTCAAATTTGCAAGGTTGAAGTCCTGCATCTGCAGTTGGACCTGTTGTTGTAGTTTGCATGGTTGGGTTTCTGCATCCATGATTGGAACTGCGCTTCTGTCATTCCCCATTCATGGGTAATTTTCAGTGCCATGGTTGCATTCCTATTCATTGTTTTCTATTTTCTATTTCCAGTTTGCAAGTAAGAATTTTCAATATTGGGAATGCCTGAGTCAAAATCCTCTTGCAGAACATCTTTGTATGTGACTACTACAACCAGAGAAACAAGAGTGTAATGTTGTCTTGGTATTGTTCTTGAACGTCAATGTTCGACATAGAACCCACCTCTATCACATCCATAGTGACATATAAAAAAGGAAATCGAATTTTCTCCTCATATTTTATGTTCCTGAAAACCATACATTTGGTGCATTTTGTTTAGGTTGTTCCCTTTGTTGAGTTGAGAAAAATGTACAAATATCCTCCTTATCACCATGGTTTATGATATAATCTTGATTGACTTTTCTATTAATTAGAGATAATTAAGAAATAAAATGATCAAAAAGTCTTCTAGAAATATTATTGAGTGATATTAGGTAATTTCTGAATTTCGTTTGAATTGTTTGATTTTATTGCAGGAATGGACAAATATTGTTAAACTCAAGATAACTAAGGAGATTTTGAAGATGTGTAGATTATTGGAGGTTGAAGAAATTAGGCACAAAGCAGTTTTGAGGAAGATTGATTCTCTATTTTGTAATCTTTATAAATAGTAAAAGCAATCCTGAGGATTTCTCGATCCTCAGGATAGCTTAATTTACCCATATCATTGTAATATATAGAGGGCAATGAACCCTAGAGAAACATCAAAGAAATTTATCCAAGCATTCAGATTTCTGAATTGCTCTGTACAAACAATCTATTGTAAATGTTGTACCAGTTATGGAATTAATAGAAGATTTGAGTGTTTTTACCATCTTTGCATATTGATTTTCTAGCAGCAGTTCTTTTGAAGACCATGGGCCCAATCGGAAGGAGTTACTGTCTCAATCTGTAATTGTATCTATTTGATTTTAGTTTTGTGATTTAAATCTCTTTGCAACAGTTAAAATAAATGCGCGAGTGTGTTGATGTTTTATAAATTGATTATGTTGTTTGATTAAAGAGAATAAATGCTTCATTTGAATGTTATCGATTGATGTTCCAGTTTCCATTGCTGTAGTTTATTGCTTGACAGTTCCTCTCATTTTCACACGTGTTGTCCTTTTATTAAATTTACAGTTGCTGTTCCTTTTGCTTAATTCTGCATTTGATGTTCCTTCTCAATTTTACAATACATAGCTATTCTTTTCCAACAGGTTAAACAATCATCGATAGATCGGTTTATTAAAGCATTTCCATAGATTCAATTACTGTTTCTTAGCTAGATGAACTCAACAATTTGATTAATGCCTTTAATTCACAATCATGTTTTAGATTAGATTATAATTTTGTTAAGTAGAGATATTAGTTTCAGAGTTTTAATGAATGTGTGAGGAACTTGATTGTTGATAAACTCAGATTTTCTTTGACTACACGATTTTAGCCTCTACAACTATTTGCATAGACTTTGCTGATATTCTTGAAATAAAAGACGAATCCACGGTTGACAAATTAATGTTAAACTAAGGTTGTGTTGACGGGCGAAATTGACCGCTTGTCAACTGGAGGAGTGAATCTGGTTTGGGGTTGTCTAATTAACCCAAGCCATTTGGATTAATCCACTCCGATGGGTTTAGCGGCTCCGTTGGCCGATCTAAGTCCTAAAGAAAGAGAAAAACTAAACTAAAGAAAATGCAATAACTTGATGAATAACAATCGCTGAAAACTATATATAGATCTGATACATATTTACAGTTTAACTAACTAATATTTAAAAATAACACTACTTATCATATGTACAATATATACAAATGATTCTATTTCTAATATATATATAATATGTACAAAATACAAATTTTAATCTAAATTCGCGAAAATCGAATGTAAATTGATTTTTTAAACAACAGTAAAGCTATTATTTAATCTTTTTTTATTTGTTTTCTTATAATGTTTATACTCGAGAAATGGAATATCAAACTGTCTAATTGAAAACATAAATAACAGATAGTGCAAGATGTTTTAACTACAAGAAACTTCTGTATTTATTAAACTAATGAAATCAAACTAACAAACTGACCTGTTACCGCATCCAATATCTTGTTCTTTATGTAGCGTCCAATCACCTTATCTGACGAGGTAAACCTACAACAGACCCTGAAATTGCTTCCAATAATGTGAAGCGAAAGTAATGGAGTTTTGAATTATAAGACACATAACAGATGCAATCACAATAATCTCATAATTTAACAAGCAACCACATTAAGAAAAACTTTGTTGTGAGAACTTGCGTATAAACATTTGATTGAAATCAGAGATAAACCTCTTAATTCAAATTGAATGAATGATTACTGTGTGTTAAATCTGGAACATGAAACATGGATAACATATAAACTTTTATTCTATCAACTTGTAGTAAGCCATGGCAGCGAAAGCAATCATAATATATTTACAAATTGAAATAAACGTGACTTGAATAAAAACACAATGCGGAGAAGCTAAAGCTGTGACGAGTATTATATTTCATTCAAGCCTATAAATGAAGAATCCATAGTCTTTCCCCAGGCAGAGATGATCTCATGTTTACAAAATAACATGCTTATATAGGTTCCAGGAACAAAATGTTTCCTGTTGATAATATCAGATCTGTTCCAAAAATATGGGGGATGCAACCTCCCTGATTTTACTTGATATCAAAATACCAACAACCTAATCTATTAACTAAAAACATAAAGTTCCTATGGCTGGGAGATCTCAACAGTGTCTCAAATCTCCTTAGAAATCATGGGTTCCTGAAAACAAATGAAAATGGGAAGATTTTAGATATTTTTTCAATTGTCAAATCAAGCAATTCGAATTTTTCTAACTGACTACAGAATCTTACGATTCTGTAGCTAGTTATAATTACAACTACAATCATATTTTATTCAATAAACAAAACAAACTAATCTTTACAAGAAATGTAATCTATTTAATCAAATCATATATCCTAACTTGAGAGTGACGAAATCATACCTAAATCCAAAAAAATTATACCTCAAATCATGGGATTAAAACATATCAAGCAATCTTGGAGTTTACGATTGCTGTTTCTGCCTCTACATTCTTAAAAATGACAGATCCTGTAATTTTTAGGCGTTTATCCTTTGCTTGAGTTATGGATTGGAGTCTACTGTTCTCGTTTGTCAACAAATCCACTTGGTCTTTTAAATATTTAAGCCGAGACTATAGCAAAGGCACATCCATATAATACCTGTCGATCCAGGATCGACATTCATCACACTGTGGCTGTAGAGACTGTGCATTGGCACTGACAGCATTAAGGATTGGAGAAGCGTCCACGCGAAAGGTAGGTTTATCATAGAGTCAAATGCCCAAGAATTATGGGTTACCATTTAGACATGGAGGCAAGTTGTTTACATAGTCATAGGGTGTGTCAGGACAGAGCCCGTATGACACAGGGTCTTCTTCGGCCAAAAACCTTTCAATTTCTGAATCCGAATCTTCACTTACCTCAATTGTGTTTTTTGTGTCTGCACAGAGTTTGAATTTATTTCGATCACATCGTGAAATCAAATGACCAACCCTTTTATTTTTGTAATTAACATCGGCGCTGCCCTTTAGCTTCTTCCCTGTGGGTTTTTTAACAGTTTTAGTGCAACTCTTTGGGTGTGAACCTGGTTGATTGTCTGGTTGAGTAACATCAGGGTAGGTTGAGGGTTCAATATTAGGGGCAAGATCACAGGGAAGGAGTGGTGGAGAAGAGGCTGTAGCGTTCACAAGGGTTTCAACAATAACCGATTTATCAACCTGTCCCAACTCACTGTTTCCAAAGCCATTTCGTAAAACAAATGCATCCCAACAATCGTTTTGTAATTGGAACTGATGCACAAGGATAATTTTAATTAAACCATGATGGAATAAACTTGAATCAGACCTCTTCCTCTTAAACCATTTTCCCATCTTGTACAAGCTTCTAAGCAGAAAGTAGGGCATGTTCAATGGGAAGTCAATGAAACTCATAAGCAATCGCAGATGATACAGGAAAACTAACCCAAATCTTCCTTCACACGTAATGAATTGTTTCACAATAGCAAGTAGATCACGCCACCTAGGTTTTAAGGATGAGACTGGTATACCTTGGTCGCAAATAGTAATTTTCCGTGAGGTGAACATCAAAGTCCAAGGGACCTCTTCAACTTTTGTGTTCTTGAACCATTTTTGCCCGATAGCTGGTAAACCTGTGGCTCGGCTTAAAAAATCTTCAGTTACCTCTAGCTGCACGTCACCTATGTTTGCTCTGCAGCCATCGAAGGTCAATGCGAACTTTTGGGAAACTCTCAGATTGAAACCCTTAAATTTTTCAATGAACAAGCGCCAACCATTCCTTTCTAAATCGTCCCTGGCGTTATCATACGATAACAAGGTTTGGATGCCATTGGGCTCAATCCTTACCACTGGAGCCATGGCGAACATAAGGGAATCAACACAGAACCTACATGTAGGGTTTGATAAAAATCCACAGAGCCATATCCCCGAGATTCAACAAAACAATGCTATGACAGTTCAAACAGTAGGCAGAGGCGTTAATCACCATGCGTAGGAATGAAATTGTGAAGCCTGAGACCATACAAAAGAGTAATGGCATGCTGTACTTCATATGACACCTTGGCATGGGTATGTATGAGGATGTGAACACTTGGAAAACCATAGTACGCACATTCATAGCTCGATTACAAAGGTAAGTGTATCAAATAAAAATTGAATAATTAAAAGTTTTATGAATCAAAACTCCATTAATATCAATCAAATATTAATGAATGGAGGTCTTTCACTTATGTAACCAAGGCATGTTTAGAACCAAGGAGTTATAAACAAGGAGAACAATCATGTTCATAGAAAAAATATGACAATTCGATAATAGACCATATGAATAGTTTTCCTTTAATAAAAAATCGAAACAAAGTGTCAATTCTAGCTGCGAGTTTTCATGCTTACAGTCATGAAAAAAAAAATCGAAAGGAAGATATGTAAAAAGCGACAAGTGACAAGTGTCATTTTAGTGACAATGGTCATGACGAGTAATGAAAAGTTAGAGACCCTGTGTGGGAAGCTTATAAACAATAGAAATTATATTATTGTTGCCAACAATGGCGACACGCTGGGAGAAGCAGTTATCTCTACCAAATGAACGAGTTCAGATTAGGATAATCATAAAAAACTTTGAATCAAAAACAACCAAAAAGCTGTCTGAACATCGTTAACAATTATAATGCATTCCAATTTCAGATTACTGTTATTTTAAAGAGACAAAAACTTATGACAATCTTAACAAAAGAGAGTCATGATAGTAAAGTTAAAATCTTCAATACTGTTGACAGGGCCACTGCTGCCAGCAGGCGTCCATAGCCTCGACAGGGATGTCAATTAACCCACTCCGATATCTGTATCCTATCAAGAAGTTCCAGATCAGAACGAAGGACATTTAAGGTCAAAATAGAATCTAAGAATTTTCTTATACCTGACATTGCTTCGCTGCCAGCGGGCCTGTTCAGTACCCCGACGAAGTTATCTTGGTGTCATGCATGCATTTACCCACTGCCAACATACCTGTTCAGTATCCCGACGGGTTTACAAGCACTTTCCACAACTCTCTGAGGGTTTATTTAGTTTTAAAGATATTTAATAGAGCGGGGTAATGATGAAAATTCTAGTTTTTGGACACATCTTAGTAAGCCACAGACCTTGAAGAAATTTCTTAGCTGTCCTTCGTCAAGATTTAAAAATAGTTTGTTAATAAAACTGAATTTCAAGAGTAGGGAGACATCTTTGAGTTGTTCTCTTAAGGAACAGGGATAGCGTAAAAATAATTTTTATGGATGATCGTGAATACCTTTAGTTGCAGATTGAAATCAAGAAACGCTTTTCAAACAACAAGTTATCTTCAATATGGTTGTAAACTCAGAGAAATACCATAATTGATGTTTAAACAACTTTCAACAGTCATTTTGGAGGGGAAATTTTTCTGTTCTCTTTGTCTGAGCTAGCCCATGATGCAGGCATATATGTTTCAAAAGAAAAATCGATAAGCAAAAAGAGAAAAAATCAAAACAAATCAGCAAAGAAAACAAACAACAAACAAAACAAAAAATATTTACATAGTGTACATGGGAGCGTCATCAGGCAAAGTACCTTTTTAGAGCTTGGCCATTCACCGGAAAGGTGTCTGGCTTCCCTTCTAAATTCTGTAATCGGAAGGAACTGGGACCCAATTTCTCAGCAATTAAAAATGGTCCCAACCACAAGTTCTGAAACTTTGTATGCTCTCCTTTTCCCTCATGAGGTTTGTCCCATTTTAGGACAAGGTCACCTACCTCAAAATTTCTGTCAAAGGCAGAATTGGAATCAAACCAGTTTTTAACAATGAGTTGATGCTGATCCAATTTTCGTTTTGCTTGAGCCCTCACTTCTTCTAATTTTAACAAAGCGTTAATTCGACTCTCCAAAGGGGGACAATCTTCTTCCTGTACTTTCTGCGATAATTGCAGATATGGAAGAAGGACATGTGGTGGAAGAATCGCCTCCCTGTTGTAAATGAGAAAGAAAGGTGAGTTACCCACATCAGTTTTAGGAGTTACTCTATCAACCTAGATTGCGTTTAACAATGCGTTATGCCAATTTTTATGGTTTTCGGAGACCGTTCTCTTGATAATTTTGATCAGATTTTTATTAGTCAATTCTGCCAAACCGTTGCCTTGGGGGTAATAGATGGCAGGATACTTTAATTTGATTCCTTTTTCTAGAGTGAAATCACTCATTTCAAGAGACGAAAAATAAGAAGCATTATCAAATACCAGGCATTCAGGGATACCGAAACGAGTAATAATATTTGAATTCAAGAAAGATATTATTTGGCTGGTATTTACAGCTTTTAATGGGGCCGCCTCGGACCACCTGGTGAAGTAATCTGTGGCTGTTATGATATATTTATGCTGTTGTGAGGATGACAGATTGATTGGGCCTATAATATCTAGACCCCACTGCTGAAAAGGGGAGTCTACTGAAACTGGTTGTAAAGGGAAAGATGGTTTCTGTATCCGACCGGATGCTTTTTGACAAATCACACACTTACGACATAAAGCATGAGCATATTTAAAAAGGGTAGGCCAGTAATAGCCTGCTCTTAATACTTTATGGGCAGTGGTGTCTCCACCAAAATGCCCACCAGCTTCTCCTGCATGCAATTCCAATAAGACTTTTTCTGCTTCATCTTTCTCAAGACAGCGCAATAGTACTCCATCAAAATTTTGACGAAAAAAAATACCATTAATCAGCTGAAAAGAAGCAAATTTTAATCTTAGTACTCTCCTTTTTATGGGATCAAGGTGACGGGGAGCTGATCCATGTATAAGACAAAATTTTATGTCATCGTACCAGGGACTAACAGGGTTTTGTGCACAACAGATTTGATTTTGATAATGCTGTCCTAGATTTAACATATCATTTTCCTCTTGCTATCCTACAACTGAATCAATGACCAACTTGCATAAATCTTGGCCTCTTACTATTTGTGTTGGGGTGATTTCTATGTCATATTCTTGTAAGGATGTGACCCAGTTTTCCCTTTTTTCGCCTTGTTCTTTCTGTACTAACAGATTTCTGGCAACCGGGTAAGGGACAATGATTTTCATCCTAGATTTCAATAGATAAGATTGGAAGTGCTTTACTGCTTTGAAAACAACATAGGCTTGCTGATCTACTGCTGGGTAATTGAGTTCTGCCCCCTTGAAGGCTGATCTCATAAAGGCGATTGGGACCTCCTTGTTTTCAACGTTCTTTTGAGTTAGGATGGCAGCGTATGAGCGGTCAGAGGAAAATGTGTAGAGGGTGAAGTCTTGGGAAAAGTCGGGGCTCATTAGAGAAGGAGAATCTATTATGGCCTTTTTTATTGAATCAAAAGCCTGGCTTTCTAAAGGTCCCCAATGGTACTGTACATTCTTTTTTATTAAGTTTTGTAATGGTCTCACCATTTTTGAAAAGTTGAGGACGAATCTCCTAACAAAGTTTATTTGACCTAAGAAAGATTGCATGGACTTTTTTGACGAGGGAGGGGGCAGTTTCGAAATGACTTGAGTTCTTTCAGGGTCAATAATCATCCCTTCACTTGATACGATGAATCCGAGGAGCTTACCTTGTTCTACTGTGAAGATAGATTTTTTAGGATTCAAAGAAATGCCGTACTTAAGACATCGTTGTAGAACGGATCTCAAATGAGCTAGATGATAGTGATGTCATCTAGGTAAAACACTAAAGATTGATTGATTAAGCCTCGGAAAACGATGTCCATCGCTCTCTGGAAAGTGGCACTGACGTTTATGAGTCCAAAGGGCATCTTTCTATAAGCATAGGTGCCCCATGGAGTGCGGAAGGTGGTTTTGAGTTGGTCTGGAGGAGACATAAGGACTTGGTTATACCCTGAAAAATCATCCAACAAGGATAATCTTTCAGAACCAGATACCTATTGAAGGATCTGTTCCATGGGAGGGATAGGGTAGTTGTCTTTATCAAACGCTCGATTAATATTTTGGAAATCGACACATAGTCGGATTTCACCATTCTTCTTCCTGACAGGGACAAGAATAGAGACCCATTGTGTGTGCCTAACTGGGAAGATTATCTTAGCGTTCAGGAGTTTGTTTAATTCCTTCTTGACCGTTGGTTCGAGTTTTGGGTGCATTTTCCTTAACTTTTGTTGAAAAGGTTGGGTTTGGGGTTTCATGGGAATAACGTGTTGTATGATGTTAGGATCAAAGGTTTTTAGGTCGTCGTACGTCCAGGCAAAAACATCTTTGAATTCCTTAAACAACTTAATAAACGCTACTTTTTCTTGCTCAGAACACCCCACCCCCAAATTAATGCACTGTGGGTTGTCTTTAGTTCCCAAATTTACCTTTTCATGTGTCAAAGAAGAACTATTCGTTTTACAGTTCACTAATTTTCTGAACTTGTCATGAAGATCATAAAATTTTTATAATCTAACCATAGATTTTAGGAAAGAATTTACCATGTTTGATGAAGATTCTGGAGATCTCGAATCTGGTATTACCATAAAGTCACAGAGATTTTCATCATGGGTACCTTCGTCGATCACCGCACCCTGGAAAGTTTCTTCCATATGCAAAAAACTTATAATCTGTTGATCGTCATGGAAGACTCTCCAATTTGTGATGTTGTCTGGGACGGACGGTCTGAACAACAGTTCGACGGAAAATGCATTCGGAGATAAGCCTTCTGCAGGAAAAAGTTTTGAAGCGACGTTAGCTAACAAATCAGCTTCTGAATTATTCAATCTAGGAATAGAATTTATGTTAAATGCGGAGAACTTGTTCATTAAATTCCATACCTCAGTTTGATAGCTTTTAAGGTACAAAGATAAACAGTGGATAGAATTTTTTACCTGTCTAACCACGATTTCCGAATCACCAAAGACAGTCAAATTTTGAATGTTCAGATCTAATTCTTTTTTAAGGCCTTGCAGGAGTGCCTCATATTCGGTCGTGTTGTTCGTACATTCAAATTCTAACCGACAAGCAATCAGAGTCTTGTTACCTGCTGGATTGATGAGCACACAACCTGCACCAACTCCTTCCTTAGATTTTGACCCATCAAAGTAAAGAGACCATATTTGATTGTCGTCGGTTGCATGTGACCACTGAGAGGAAGCTGTTGGCTGCGTATATATCAAAATTTCAGATTGTTTTTCTGGGTCAGTGATGGTGGAAGTTTCGGCTATGAAATTGTTGAAAAAGGTATCCATCCCCTTTATTTCGGGCAAATCGCCAGAAGGAGTGAATGGCTCATTGGGATCATTTAAATCAGTCACCGTGAACTTCAGATAACGTTCACGATTTACCTTGATTCTGTTGGGCTTTCCATTCTCAGGCAGCCACAAGTGAGACTAATCCATCACAAAATAGCCGTGTAATTATTCTGACCAGTCTCTACTAAAAAAAAAACCATAAACTTCTGGGATATCTACAACAATAATATCAATCACTTGATGAACTTTAGGATTAGATGACATTCTTATAAGCACATTTCTTAATTCGCCTATCACTTTAACACTAGTTCGATCGAGCTGAATAATTTTCAAGCTGGATGGTTGAACTTCGGCATTAATATTTTGATAGATAGACCAAGGCATTACGTTAGATGACGCACCTGGATCTACCATACAATTATGTACATTCCTATTGAAAATTTCAAAAGTCAAAAAAAATGGAGGGGCATTTCTGCGAGTATTAACGGTGGAAGTTTGATGTTTTTTACTCGCAGCCTTTGAAACTGGTTTATCTACATTTGTCACATTATTTACAGGAAGGTCTCTTTTATCATGAGGCTCGGATGTAGTTTTGGCGGAGGCCTTCTGAGGAATTTTGGGGTTGTTTTGAACACCTTTGTTACTGCTCGGATTGCTATTTTTGCTGTTCTCTGCAATATTCTACAACATTTTTTGTAGATGAAAAGAGAATTTTAATAATTCGTAAACAAAAATGTTAGCCCTAAGATTTTTTAGATCTTCAACCCAATCATAATCTAAACTTGGGTTTACATAATTCTATTTAGTCTCAATTGATTTAGACTGTTTTGGAGGCAAAGTCATAGTGATTTCAGAAGAAGGCTTATTTGTTGTCTTGCTCCTAGTATTGTAAGGATGCACTATTTCGAAATTAGCTTGAAAAATGCTTGAAAATGTTTGGAGAGGATTCATCTTCTTCAACCGTCTTTTGTTCGGCTACTTCTTCAGGAATCTCAGGAGGAATCAAGTTATCGTGTGCTCCTAGGATCGTTTGAATAGCAAATTGCAAGCTTTCTAGATTTAGACCTTCAGTATTTGAATTAGGTCGGTTGGTGGGAAAAGGCTTCCTAAAAGGGGGTTTGTAAGGCCCTTCGCTTGAAGAAGCTTCTTCAGCCGTCCTTTTCAAATATATAACTTGGTTGGACAGTTTTTGAATGAATTTATATAATTTTTCTAAATCTGAACTCTCAGGTTGAGCTTTTTTTTGGGAAGGTCTAGGGAGGATTTCAATTTTCTTTTTGGAAGATGAACTAGTCTCTATCTCATTGCTAGTAGTGTCTTTTAAACTGAGAATGTCTTTCTCGATCTGACTGGCCTCTTCGAAG
>JZKD02S1669864.1:560853-605461 GCA_000966675.3 Picea glauca
TGTACAAAATATGAATTTTAATCTAAATCCGCGAAAATCGAATGTAAATTGATTTTTTAAACAACAGTAAAGCTATTATTTAATCTTTTTTGATTTGTTTTCTTATAATGCTTATACTCGAGAAATGGAATATCAAACTGTCTAATTGAAAACAAAAATAATAGATAGTGCAAGATGTTTTAACTACAGGAAACCTCTGTATTTATTAAACTAATGAAATCAAACTAACAAACTGACCTGTTACCGCATCCAATATCTTGTTCTTTATGTAGCATCCAATCACCTTATCTGACGAGGTAAACCTACAACAGATTCTGAAATTGCTTCCAATAATGTGAAGCAAAAGTGATGGAGTTTTGAATTATAAGACACATAACAGATGCAATCACAATAATCTCATAATTTAACAAGCAACCACATTAAGAAAAACTTTGCTGTGAGAACTTGCGTATAAACGTTTGATCGAAATCAGAGATAAACCTCTTAATTCAAATTTAACGAATGATTACTGTGTGTTAAATCTGGAACATGAAACATGGATAACATATAAACTTTTATTCTATCAACTTGTAGTAAACCATGACAACGAAAACAATCATAATATATTTACAAATTGAAATAAACATGACTTGAATAAAAACACAATACGGAGAAGCTAAAGCTGTGATGAGTATTATATTTCATTCAAGTCTGCAAATGAAAAATCCATAGTCTTGCCCCAGGCAGAGATGATCTCATGTTTACAAAATAACATGCTTATATAGGTTCCAAGAACAAAATGTTTCCTGTTGATAATATTAGATATGTTCCAAAAATATGGGGGATGCAACCTCCCTGATTTTACTTGATATCAAAATACCAACAACCTAATCTATTAACTAAAAACATAAAGTTCTTATGGTTGGGAGATCTCAACAGTGTCTCAAATCTCCTTAGAAATCATGGGTTCCTGAAAACAAATGAAAATGAGAAGATTTTAGATATTTTTTCAATTGTCAAATCAAACAATTCGAAATTTTCTAACTGGCTACAGAATCTTACGATTCTGTAGCTAGTTATAATTACAACTACAATCATATTTTATTCAACAAACAAAACAAACTAATCTTTATAAGAAAGGTAATCTATTTAATCAAATCATATATCCTAAGTTGAGAGTGACAAAATCATACTAAAATCCAAAAAGATCATACCTCAAATCATGGGATTAAAATATATCAAGCAATCTTGGAGTTTAGGATTGTTGTTGCTGCCTCTACATTCTTAAAAATGACAAATCCTGTAGTTTTTAGGCATTTCTCCTTTGCTTGAGTTATGGATTGGAGTCTACTGTTCTCGTTTGTTAACAAATCCACTTGGTCTTTTAAATATTTAAGCTGAGACTGTAGCAAAGGCACATCCGTATAATACCTGTCGATCCAGGATCGACATTCATCACACTGTGGCTGTAGAGACTGTGCATTGGCACTGACAGCATTAAGGATTGGAGAAGATTCCATGCGAAAGGTAGGTTTATCATAGATTTGAATGCCCGAGAATTCAGGGTTGCCCTTTAGACATGGAGGCAAGTTGTTTACATAGTCATAGGGTGTGTCAGGACAGAGCCCATATGACACGGGGTCTTCTTCAGCCAAAAACCTTTCAATTTCTGAATCCAAATCTTCACTTACCTCAATTGTGTTTTTTGTGTCTGCACAGGGTTTGAATTTATTTCGAGCACATCGTGAAATCAAACGACCAACCCTTTTATTTTGTTATTAACATCGACGCTGCCCTTTAGCTTCTTCCCTGTGGGTTTTTAAACAATTTTAGTGCAACTCTTTGGGTGCGAACCCGGTTGATTGTCTGGTTGAGTAACATCAGGGTAGGTCGAGGGATCAATATTAGGGGCAATATCACAGGGCATGAGTGGTGGAGAAGAGTCTGTAGTGTTCACAAGGGTTTCAACAATAACTGGTTTATCAACCTGTCCCAACTCACTGTTGCCAAAGCCATTTCGTAAAACAAATGCATCCCAACAATCATTTTGTAATTGCAACTGATGCACAAGGATAATTTTAATTAAACCATGATGGAATAAACTCGAATCAGACCTCTACCTCTTAAAACGTTTTCCCATCTTGTACAGGCTTCTAAGAAGGAAGTAGGGCATGTTCAACGGGAAGTCAATGAAACTCATAAGAAATCGCAGATGATACAGGAAAACTAACCCAAATCTTCCTTCACACGTAATGAATTGTTTCACAATAGCAAGTAGATCATGCCACCTAGGTTTTAAGGATGAGACTGGCATACCTCGGTCACAACTAGTAATTTTCCTTGAGGTGAACATCAAATTCTAGGGGCCTCTTCAACTTTTGCGTTCTTGAACCATTTTTTCCCAACGACTGGTAAACCCATGGCTCGACTTAAAAAATATTCAGTTACCTCTAGCTGCACGTCACCTATCTTTGCTCTACAGCCATCGAAGGTCAATGCGAACTCTTGGGCAACTCTCAGATTGAAACCCTTAAATTTTTCAATGAACAAGTGCCAACCGTTCCTTTCTAAATCGTCCCTGGCGTTATCATACGATAACAAGGTTTGGATGCCATTGGGTTTGATCCTTACCACTGGAGCCATGGCGAACAGAAGGGAATCAACACAGAACCTACAGGTAGGGTTTGATAAAAATCCACAGAGCCATAGCCCCGAGCTTCAACAAAACAATGCTATGATAGTTCAAACGGTAGGCAGAGGCATTAATCACCATGTGTGGGAATGAAATCATGAAGCCCGAGACCATACAAAAGAGTAATGACATGTTGTACTTTATATGACACCTTGGCATGGGTACGTATGAGAATGTGAACACTTGGAAAACCATAGTACGCACATTCATAGCTTGATTACAAAGGTAAGTGTATCAAATAAAAATTGAATAATTAAAAGTTTTATGAATCAAAACTCCATTAATATCAATCAAATATTAATGAATGGAGGTCTTTCACTTATGTAAGCAAGGCACGTTTAGAACCAAGGAGTTATAAACAAGGAGAACAATCATGTTCATAGAAAAAATATGACAATTCGATAATAGACCATATGAACAGTTTTCCTTTAATAAAAAATCGAAACAAAGTGTCAATTCCAACTACGAGTTTTCATGCTTACAGTCATGAAAAAAAATTCGAAAGGAAGATATGTAAAAAGCGACAAGTGACAAGTGTCATTTTAGTGACAATGGTCATGGTGAGTAATGAAAATTTAGAGACCCTGTGTAGGCATCTTATAAACAATAAAAATTATATTATTGCTGCCAATAGGTTGTTTTAGGACACCTTTAGAGCCCAACATTTTGGCGCCATTGACGGGGAGAATGTCAAAGATAGCATAGGTTGTGTCTCTGGAGGATGACGTATTGAAAACGGAAGGTAAGAACCTACGTAGGAAATAAGTTAAATGCTTGTGCCAGAGCCTACCTTCAGCTGATGCATAGAGGTCATCTAGGTATTTAGAATTTTGTGTGAAGTGTGTATGACTAAGAAGAAAGAACCCGAAAAACCAAAACCCCCAACAAAAAATACAAAATCCCAGGGCCCGATGCCCCCTGGAAGAAGAACTTTCATAGACGACATCATCCGAAAAGATGAATCTCAAGCCTCGGTTGGACCCCAGAAAGGTTCTACCCGAATCCCTCAAGTAGCAAATTCACCAACTGTAGCCCATGCTAAGGTTCATAGCAGAACTGAAGGGACTAAACAAAGTTTTCAAAATACATATATTCCACCTCTCAACCCTTTAGAAGAGGGAAATTCTTGTAATTTGGAAGAAGGAGAAGGGGAGATTAGTGGGGTTGCTAAAGTAAACCCATCACCACCACCTGATCCTGGATCTCATGTGATTTTTATAGGAGAAGGTACACCTGAAATCCCAGATAGAGGTAGCACAATTAAATCCCCTAAAGGACCAAGCAATCAACCACCTCAAATAGAACACTCGGGCCAATAAATACCTGAATATTATTGGCATATTTTCAACCAAATGGCTCAACCAAATCAACCACAAAACCAGACTTCCACTTTGGAATATCCTATAGTCGATCTGGTTGCCAATGCCCCAATGAAAGCCATCCTGCTACAAAATCTTCCAACCTTTCATGGATTGATATCAGAAGACCCTGATGCGTTCCTATTCGAATTTGATGTCTTGTGTATAGGTTATGAATACACCTCTGAACCCCAGAAACTGAAGCTGTTCTCTTCCACTTTGAAAGGAGAAAATTTGCGTTGGTTTATGGGATTAGGAGGAGGAACTATAAATTCATGGGATGAAATGAAACAAAATTTCCTCACGAAATATCAGGATTACTATAGAACCAGGGATCTAAACGAGGAAATCTTTCAAATGATTTCAAAAGAAAATGAGACACTAGAAGAATATGTTGAAAGGTTTCATTATATCTTGCAAAGATCACCTTACGACACACTACCGGGTGAGGTAATTAAAGCCAATTTGATAAAAGGAATGAAGTATGAATGGGTAGAAACATTTAATTTAATGGGGAAGGGTGATATTTATCAAGAAACTTATGATAACATTGTCCAATTGTGCATCAGGTGCTCGTGTGGAAGTACACGAACCAAATCAGGAATGCGGGCTCCTCTCACCAGAAATAGCAACATTACTAGTGGGGGTGTCACCCGAGTAGAAGTTGCTAATTTGTTAGAGAATTTCAAAACTGACATTTTGAGTACTCTGAACACACAATTGGATGTTCTTCAGGCTAAACAGAAACAAGCAGAGGTAGAACAGTCCTTGGCCATATTTTTCCACCGATGCAGAAAGAAACATGGTCCGAGGGAGTGTCCTTTGGAAGTGGTTCAGTCTTGTGCCATCTGTTCCAAAGACCATGCAACAGAGTAATGCCCATAACTCCCAGGACTAAAATCTATCTTCAAAGAAGCATAAGAGGAAACAAAACCAGTATATATGATGGCTCAACGTCTCCAATGGCAGGCTCATCCCCCAGGTACGCTACAATATCCTTCCTCTTTCTTTTCTGGGAAGTATAATCAGCAGAAAAATTCTAGAAACACATGGCAGGGCCAACCATTTGCTAACCCTACCTGGCAGTCCCAACAATATCCTATTGCACCCTGGAAAAATCAATCAGCTGCAAATCCCACCTGGCCAAATCAATCAGCTGCAAATCCTACCTAGCCTAACTCGCAATACCCCACCCCATCTTGGCATAATTTAAACAATAACCCCTATCCTTTACAATGGACTAACACAACTGCCCAAGCCCCCAGTTGGAATTAAAACTGGCAGTACCCCATGGGAATGACCAATCAACCCATGGGGATGGCTCCTTAGCCCAATTTACAATCTCCACTCCAATTACCCCAGAACCCTCAACCTCAAATGTGCCCTCAATTAACAGTGCAACCCAATCCAAATCCTAACAATAGACCAGCCCAACTTGTGCAAATTATTGAGAATTTGGATAGGGAAATCAACTCTGTAGGGTGCAACGAACTCTGGTTGAGGTCAGGGTGCATAATCTATCCTAAATAAATTAATAGTCACCAAGAGCAGGAGAATGAAAATAACATACAACCAACAATAACACCCTCGACTGTGGTCATAATGGAAGAAGTAGAGCAAGGGGGAAACATAGTCAGGCAACAAAATCCTGATGAGGACGCAACTCCTCCTCCCCCGTTCCCCGAGAGGATAATGATAGCAAAACCAATTGTATATCCCAACTTCTATATTGTAGGGGAACTAAATAATCTGTATGTTAATATCCCACTCCTATAGGCTCTACAAGATATTCCTATCTACGCAAAAAATATCAAAGAATTATGTGGGAAGAAGCTTGTCAGAAAAGATAAGAACCCATCAAATGTTCACGTGGTAGGATCCTTGTCCGATCTCATTATAGGTAAACAGGAGCTGGTCAAGTATGCATACCCAGGGAATCCCATAGTAACAATTCAAATGCATGGTTTTTCTTTTCCAAATACACTAGTGGATTTGGGGGTAGCCATTAATATCCTGACCATCAAGACCTGTAACATCCTGGGTTTCACCTCCTTCGAACCTACTTCAATAATGTTACAATTGGATGATAGATCAATGGTTAGACTAGTTGACACATTACAAGATATAGCGATTTCGATCGAATCTTGGGAATACCCAGCTGATTTCCTCATTATCAACCCAAGAAGTGGACTGGATGGACACCCATTTATACTGGGAAGACCATGGCTCACAACGATAGATTCATACATAGGATGTCACACAGGAAAAATGACAATTGCTAGAGGAAGTGCTACAAAGAACCTCATTCTATATCCTCCAGCTAAACCAAGTTCGCCTATTATACATCAACAGTTGCCACCACCTAGATATCCAAAAAAGAATCTACGATCTCCTCTCACATTGGAAGAAGCTCTCACACTCAAGAACCAACTAGAAGATGATGTGATCAATAGCTTCATTAACAACTCATCCATCATAATCAACCCAACATGTCAAATGCTAAAAGTTGTTTTAGATAATGAAGCACAAGGAGATCCTTTGGAAGAATTGATGGAGCAATAGATTCCCACTACTGTTTTCCATAACAACATTTCAGTTTAAATTGAACTAGGGAGGTTTATGAATATTAATGCTAATTTGAATGAGCAACAACAACAAAAATTGATTCAGATCCTTTCTAAATATTAGTAGGGTTTTGCTTGGGAGTATCCCGACATGAAGGGCATCAATCCCCAACTCTGTACACATTATATCTATATTGAGAAAGATGCCCAACCCATCTGACAACCCCAACGAAGATTGAACCCTCATCTCAGGGATGTTGTGAAAGAAGAGTTATAAAAACTGTTGGATGTTGATTTTATATATCCTATTTTAGATAGTCGGTGGGTTTCCCCACTAGTAATCGTCCCTAAGAAGAATGTGAAATGGTGAATCTGTGTAGACTACAAAGAACTCAATAAATCTACCCAGAAGGACCACTTTCTCTCACCCTTTATTGATCAGGTCCTTGAAACTTTAGTAGGGAAGCAATTCTTTTCCTTCCTATATGGTTTTAGTGGTTATAACCAGATCCAGATTGCTCCAGAAGACCAAGATAAAACTACATTTACATGTCCCTGGGGTACCTTTGCATATAGAGTATTTCCCTTTGGATTATGTAATTCTCCAGCCACATTCCAAAGAGACATTCTGAGCATATTTTCTGATCTGATTAATGAAGGACTTGAAGTTTACATGGATGACTTCACCCCTTATGCCACTGATTTTGATCAAGATATAAGCAATCTGGAAAAGGTACTGGAACGATGCATTGCTACTAGGCTATGTTTGAGTCATGAAAAATGTCATATGATGATGAGAGAAGGTGTGGTACTAGGACACTATGTTTCTGCAGATGGAATTAAGGTAGATCCAACAAAAATAGAGGTAATTCTTAATCTACGTACACCTCAGACACAAACAAAGGTACGTAGTTTCCTTGGCGCTGCAAGATACTACCACAGATTCATAGAATTTTTTTCAAGAAAAACTACACCTTTACATGCTTTAACTGGTAATGCGGAATTTCAGTGGTCTAACAAGTGTGATGTTGCATTTGCATAACTTAAAAGGCTGGTCTCAACAACATTGGTGCTGAGAGGACCAAACTAGTAATTGCCATTTCATATTTCTACAGATGCATCAGATATCGCCATAGGTGTTGTCCTTGGATAGGAAGAAGACAATAAACCTTATGCTATTTATTTTATTAGAAAAAACCTTACTCTTGCTGAATTAAATTATACAGTAACAGAAAAAGAATTTTTAGCCGTTATACATGCTATTAATAAATTCCACCACTATATAACAGGCTATCCAGTTACTTTGTATATTGATCATTTTGCTATTAAATATTTAGCTAACAAATTGATCGCTATTGGACGAGTTACTCAGTGGTTATTACTATTGCAGGAATTCAACATCACCATCAAGGATCGACCTGGAAGAGAGAATCTCGTCGTAGATTTCTTGTCCTGCATACCCAAAATAGATGATTCTATGACAGTGGAAGACCAATTTCCAGACGAACACATGTTCGCTGTCACTATTAAAACACCATGGTACACTGATGTGGCTAATTATCTGGCAGTTGGGAAACTACCAGCACACCTATCACCAAGAGATAGGAAACTGATCGTCCAACGCAGTGCATGATTCACCTGTATTGGTGGATATCTGTTCCACACAGGGGCTGACCTCCAGATCCGAAGATGTGTAAGGATAATGAAATTTATGATGTTCTAAAGGCGGGTCATGATGATCCCTATGGAGAACATTTTGTAAAATGCAGAAATGGGCATAATATTTTACAGATGGGCTACTATTGGCCCTCAATATTTAAAGATGCAAAGAAGTATGTCCAGGCCTGCGATAGTTGTCAAAGGATGGGTCGACCCGACCAAGCTGATGAAATGCCCATGCAAGCAAAAATAGTCACATAAACTTTCAAAAGATGAGCATTGGATTTTGTTGGCCCCTTCAATTCAAAATCAAATCAGAAGGCTTATATTCTAGTTGCAACAGACTATACGACCAAATTGGTAGAGGTAGTAGCCCTGTCAAATGCAACAGAGGAAGCAATCATTAAGTTTCTCTTCGAATTATTTGTACATTATGGATTACCTAGGGAAGTAATCACTGATGGAGGGTCGTAATTTACAGCCCATAGAATCATGACCACCTTGCGCAATTATCATATTAAACACATAGTTACTTCCCCCTACCACCCACAAGAAAAAATACAAGTAGAAAGTACCAATAAAGTCTTGGAGGCAATTTTGACAAATATAGTCTCAACAAACCGTCAGAATTGGGCAGCCGAGCTTCCAAATTATTTATGGGCCTATCGCATGACATGGAATAACACTATTGGCTACTCTCCTTATCATCTAGTCTATGTAAAAGAAACCATCTTTCCAATATATTTTGAGATCAAGACTCTGAGGATGGCCCAGGAAATTGGACTAGATCTTACAGAGGCACATAAACAATGCCTACAACAAATCAATGAGTTAGACGAAGCATTCTTGCTTGCCCTGCAATGCACAATTATTATTCAACAATAGAGAATTAGCTGGCACGATAAACATCTCAAGAACAAATCCTTCCAGAAAGGTGATTGGGCGCTTCTCTATGATTCCAAGTTTCAGGATTTTCCTGGAAAATTACAGACAAGGTGGCTGAGACCGTATGAAATCAATGAAGTCCATGATAATGGCATAGTCACTTTAGTTACCATTGACATGTCTAGTTCTCTTTTTTTGGTAAATGGACATCGTCTATGACTCTACCATCAGCCTCTTTCAAAAGAATCCTTTTGCCAAGAAGTAAGTAAGGACCCTGTTGAAACATATACTTGTTTCCAAACTTGAGACTAAAATAAGTTTTATTTTATCTAAACAAATTATGGAGCCACCCTTTTATCAACAAATCAAATTATATGAAGACTTGTTTTCAAAATTTCAGGAGTCGGCATTTCACGAAATACAAATGGTCAACGTCGAGCCTCCTCAAAGCCCGATCCCCAAATTCACGAAAGTTTTAAAAGCTAAGCCGTGTTTATTTAAAATACTAAGAAAGTTTAATGTTAATAAATCTCATCACAATTTCGCGATTCAAGAGTTCTCAAATGCTACAAACATCGAGGTCATGATACCCGAAACCCTGAAAACTTACGATCTAATCACGTCTGATTATGAGTTAAAATATGCTTATCAGTTACTAAATCTCATCGCAATTTAGCGATTCGAGATTTCTTGCATTGAGTGTTATCGAATTTCAGATACGTGAAGTCTCGAAAAGTATTAAAATCTTAATCATGATTATTTTAACATCTAAACAAAAATTAACGATATAAATTATTTTTTCGCACTTTCACATTTCGGGATTCTTCAATGATTTTTCATCCGAAACTCCTGATATCGAATCGTCGATATTGGGCAACATTTACTATGGCTTAATGGAAAGATTTTATGGCCTAAGGCGCATATATTCAATTGTACTCTCCTCATTAAAACAAATAAATTCCTCATCCATAGAAGCACGCTCGAAGTTAAGGTAGACTAGGAGTGAATAAGAGATTTTTATTTCAATTTTCATTCTCGCTCCTAGGAAAATAGTAAATTTCACTCAAATAAAACTTACACCATCTCCTCTGTATCATGTACTTGTTTTTATCACAGGCATCATGGTACCCAGGAAAACTTTGAAAAAGAGTGATGCGGATGGTGAAGGCTCAAATTCGAACTCAGACATTCTGTCTGATACCACACCACACGCTATAGACTTGGTCAAGTCTTGGAGGAATATTTACAAAATCTTGGAGCGCGAAGCCATGAATTTCCCAAATGATTTTGGAGACAAAAAGATTGATGATACCGGAACTAAACTCAGAGTTATACCAGAGGTTGAACTTCATAAAATAGCCACACAACCAAACCTCATGCCATACAATGACATGATAAACTGGGCTCTGATGAACACATATGTGCAGACCAGGAGCATCATAAATCATCAGAAATACGTCGTTGGCTCTTTCAAGCCAGAAAACATTCAAGTAATTTACAAGCTATCCCCTGTTTCTAAATATATTTATAATTCTGAATTCATAGAGGAGTTTCAACGAAAGGAATGTACAAAATCTGGTCAAACCTATCCGAATATAATTAAAACATTGTGGGGAGTTCCAGCGAAATTTAGAGCTGATTCCCATGGAGTTTATGCCACTGCATAATTAAATGAATACATGATATATATAGCTATAATTTTATGTAGACTATTTGGGAGGAAAATCCCTACCCATTTCCCGGCGGAATGGGTGCCAATTATGCACGAAGTAGTCGAGGGTTTCACTTTCAATTGGGATAAAATTTTATCAGATAACCTATCCAAGGAGATTACTGAGTACCAAATGGAAAATTCAAAAGGACAACCTGAATCTTTTCATATGTATGCATATGTCATGGACACTATTTGTTATATGACCCCTTTTCCATTGATGAATTGGAGCTGGAACTCAACCTGTGCAGAACCCATCCATTTCTATCACTCTAAACTATGGGAAGAAAAGGTAAAAGATTTATTTTATGAAATATGTCACTATGTAGTGATTCTTGTGCACCAAATATTATATGGCTATCCACCCCCATGGATTTCAGAGCAAATCATGGGAAACCTCAAAACAATCGCATATTGGTTTATTGAAGAGAATTTCTCTTACATCAGAGTCTTCAGATGTTCGACCCCCCCTCATGCTCTCCCAATATTTCTTCCTGACAGACTGGTGTGCAGAGAAGTGTCTCACCAAATAATAACAGGAGGCATCGACAAAGAGTTAAAAGCAGTACATAATAAATTCTGGCCAATTTTTCCTGTACAGATTGGAAGGTTTTCACTGCTAAATTTCGGCCATTCCAAGGTAGAAGCTGCAGCATTAGAGGACATTAAAATGGTGGATATTGAACTCAGAAGGAATGATCCATATCAAGTTGTGGGAAATCATCTATCTCATTGCAATATGAAAACATATGAGAATGAGGACTCCCCCTGTGATGACATATTTAAAGGAATCAAATCTTAGGAGGAGATACAAGACAGAGTCCAAGCGTTATCCCCTGACCTATAGGCCAACTTTATTGCTTTATAAAAGCACAAATGAGTTGGGTTGCTCAAGGTACTACAAGGAGAATCAATAACCCCTCCTTCAGAACAAGAAATTATACCTCCAGGTTTCGAACCAGAGTCTTTGGATAAAAGAACTACAGAGGAAAACCCAAAGAATCCCGAAGTGTCTTCACAAAGATCAGAAACTTCACAGATAGAACATCCAGGGTCTGAAACATAGTCTAAATCCGAGAGAACTTTAAAACCAAATCAAATGACTTTTCCTTTATCGTCAACTATTCCTCCCGATACTCCCAAAACAATAGAAGGAGCACCATCCACAAAGTTAGGCAGTCCTATTACAACATTGACTCCTTTACAGTCAAGTTTCGGGACTCCCCATCTTGGAGCTATATATGTAAGTGATCTTACCACAATATCCATTGAATAAATACCTCTCACTGATTACTTTTTCAATAAGAAAATAAAGACCATGGTAAAGAAAGAGATGCACCTGAGAGAGGGTGCAATGGTAAAAAAACATAGAGTACTTGTGGATGGAGAAAATCTAGAAGAGGAAGACTTTTCCACCGAGGCAACAGGCTCTACGGGATATTTGGAAATGACCAACCTATTTTCAGTTGACAATTTGAAAACAAGGATGAAGAAGAGGAATCAAATGATAACTCAGTTACAGAGTCAAATAAGAAATACAAAGAATAATATTAGAGACGAGATAAATAAAGGAATTGAACAGGCCAAAGCTGTTGACAAACAGGAAATCCAATTGTTGAAGTCTATTTTAGATGAGATGAACAAGAAGATACAAGTGAGTCAAGGATAGGTCACCCAGCAAGAAGAATTAGTAATGCAACTGCAAGATAAATTGAGTTCCACTGAAGGCCAGATTGTAAGTATAATAGTGTTTCAAGCTCAAGCACTGGAAGTGCAACAGAAACAGGAAACAACACTACAAAGTCTACTTCCTAAAGTAGGAATCATCCAATATTATTTCCAGGAGATAGGACAATCATTATATCAAATTGTTCTCAGAGAAAAGGAGGCTATTGCAGCCCGAATCACTTTCCAAAAAGTGGTCGTAACATCTTCTAATAAAGAAATATCCGCAACCCCCAAAAATCTTATATTGACTATTGAAGAGAAAATTAGAGGAGAGATACTATTAAGGATGTGGGAGGCCAATATAACTGAGAGTAGAAGATTGGCCAAAGAAATAAAGGAAGATTGTGAAGAGACTTTAGATCTGCTAGATAAAAAGTTACTAGGCATTGTAAAAGACAATTGTTCTGGAATACTAGGACAAATCAATGTCATAAAGCATCCACTACATATCAAAGAGAGATTGAATGAAACTTAGATTGAAATTTTGCAGTTAAAGCAACTTGACATTGCCCAAATGGATAAATGGTTGGTAAATACAAATCTACAGTTGCATTCAATAAAGTTTGAAGATAGAAGGATTGAAGACAGGTTGCCGAAAATTCAGAGGAAGCTGTATCTTTTTGAGGCAAAGGATGTGTCAGAACCTTCAAGAAGATTAGGGAAGTTTATAAGTAGGTGCGTCGAGTGTCTCGATCCAAGTGAAGCAAGTACTTCAAATAAATAGTGAAGCAATACATGTTTCCCGTTATACCGGTGTATGTAAGAAGATGAAAGGGAACCGGTGAAACGGTTTAAGTCTTTATTTTGTAACCATTCATAGCTAGGAATAAGGAAAGTTCCAACCGTCTAGGGTTGGTAACCTTTGTATAAATATAATTTTGAAAGACTTAGAGAAGGATTTTTTTCTGGCCGATTGTAGTAGAGAAATCTCTCCTTTACAAGAATTAAGATAAATGCAAACTGTAGATTCCAATTTTCGTAGATCCTGAGTTATGTGTTCTTCTGTCCTTTCATATTTAGCATCATTTCTTATATATCTTTGATGAACGTTTAACTAAAACTTAGTACAACATCTACTGTGGTTATAATGTTTATTTAGTTATCTGATTGTTTACAGATTTTCCTTTGTGTTTGCTATCAGCAGATTCAAGACATGTGGGTTAGTTAGATCACCACACTATATGCTTCATTAAAGGTTTCACATTCATACTTATTCTACTGTTTCAGAGTGAGATTCTTCCATGTTGATGCCTCACTTTGTTTAAACACCTTTAAGTTTTTCTTTCATCACAATCACTATTTTCAAATTTGACTCAGGCACAAAAAACGACCTTTGAATTGTTATACATTAATTCAACTTCAGGATTTTTTCTCACATAATCTAAAATAGAAAACAACAAACATAAAAATGACAGATATTTTAACCTTCTTTTCCTCCATGACTGTACCTGTTGCAAGAGAACCCAACATTGAACCCGGTCTCACAGATTAGACCAACATTGCTCTAACTTTGTTTAATACTATCTTAGAAACTGCCACCACCCGGGTTGAACTCGAACGTGCATGGGCAGCCATTGAACATGACATAAGCATCCAGGAACTTTAATTTTTCAGATGCCTAGACTTTATACTTCAAATCCTTAAGTATAAACTCTGTAACAACATCTTTTTGGTGCCGTTGCCGGGGAACGAAGAAACGGAGTTATTTTTCCTTGGGAAGAAAATCATTGGTAATTTCTTTCTTTGATAGTGAACAAAGATTGATTACTTTATAAGGCTATTTTCATCTTTCACTTGGCGACTCCAAGATTAATAAACTGGATTTTACCCGAAAGAATACCAGAAAAAATTCAGATAAAAAGTAGACTTCGCCTGTATCTGACCCAGATTTTTTTTTGAAATCAATAAGATACCTTAAATAGACTACTTATTCAACAAGTAAAATTTATCAACCTAAATTCACAGGGTCAAATACTAAGGATCTACTTGAAAGGTCGAATGCTTCACTCCTTTGCGGAGAATCATTCATCGATAGAATTGAAACCCTAAATCTTGGGTTGGTCTTACCTGAATTTAAAGCTGAGTCTTTTTCAACTGTTTCTTTTACCAATAAAGGTAAAATATCTATCTCACGTCTCGCCTTGATTGAAATTTCTTCACTTCTCGAAGTTCAGTTTCCAATCTCTCCACACTCCGAAGAATATATTGTATACCTTGAATCGACTCCTGTTGGTTCTTCGGTATATACATCCTGTGAGTCTGAAGAAACCAATCCCCATTTTCCAAGTCCCTCTTTTTCAAGTTTCCTGTCCCTTGATGATCAGTTTCCTAAAACCATCTTTCCCTATCCAGACACAACTGAAGGGTTACCATGCCCCTTTAAATGTTCTCCTTATAATCTTCAAGTTTCATCTCCTAAATTTTCAATGGCTACAGCCGGAGAAGGTGGTGCCAGAGGTGCAAGAGGAGGAGGAGCCGGTCATAGACCACCTCCCCCTCCTAGGATTTTTGCTAATGTAGCCACTAGATATGCCCCTCTAGTTCTCCCAGTTCCCCTCCATGACCTACCCAAAAATTATATGAAAAACTTGCCGAAATTCACTGGGGAGGGAGACTTGACTGCTATTGAACACATCAATTTCTTTGATCAATTCGTTGACATCCTTAGTATTGAACATGAGGATGTTTATTAGAGACTCTTAGTTCAAACCTTTGAACGACAGGTGAGAACATGATTCCAAGGTCTAGCAGCAGGATCGATAGGATCACATGATGAGTTGGAAAATGATTTTATTAGACAATGGGGAGAAAGGAAAGATCATCTATATTATCTAACTGAGTTTGGAGCTTTGAGAAAGAAAAATTTGGAATCAGTTCTCTAGTTTACCCAAAGGTTTAATAAATTGTATAATAAAATTCCAGCCGAGGTTAAACCTTCCCAACCTGCAACGAAAGTAACTTTTGCTGGGGATTTTGATCCTGATTTCGCTTTGTTGTTGAGGGAAAGGAGATCTGTAGACCTCACTAAAATGCAGGATTATGATTTAGAAATTGAGTCAAATATGATGGCATCACGAAAGTTAAAAACAAAATCTGAAACAGGAAATAAAGAAACCAGATGGTACAGAGAACAAGCGGGACCCTCTGGATCTGGGAGGTCTTTGGAAGACAAGATGGATGACATGGTGAGAATAATTAAAGAATTGTCAAATATGATCTCAAGAATGGAATTAGACCAACCAAAAAATGATCATTTCCCTAGAAAGGATTTCAGAAGGAATCCTAACCCTCAAACACAAAAAAGAAAAATTAAGAATGAGGACCAAAAGATTCAAGCCCCCTTCAAAAATGAAAATTTTATAGGAGGAGAATACATGCAAGATTTTGAGGAGTTATAAGAAGACATAAATTGTCTTGGCGATGATTCTCAATAGACTTATCTGAAGAAACAAGATTATGAAAAATACTTAAATAAAAAAGTCAGATCTGAAAATAACAAGAACAACAATATTACAGAAGGTTCAACTTATCAAGAAATCGTTGACGATATAATGTCCGAACTTCACCAAAAGTAAACTCTAAGGCCTAGAAACAAGAATATCAAAACCACCCCTCTGAAGAACATACTTCCAAGGGGGGAAACAGACGAGTCAGCTTCAAAAGCTATTGAAAAGTAGACTGTTAAAACCAAGACTAATGACACACAGTCTACCAAGACAAAGCCAGTAGAAACACCAGTCATCAACACAAGGAAAGCAGAGGTTCCTGTGGCTGAAACAAAAGCCTCACAAAAAAATAAAACTGAAAAGAAAGTGGTATAATATCAAACCACATAATTTGATAAAACAATGGGAAATTTTAGTCTGGAAAATGAAATTAATAAAATCAAAATCCCTATACCTTTGGTCGAACTAGAAAAAAACCATGCATACAGAAAACAAATTGCTAAATTGATAAAATTTTCCGATACTGAAAGTCAGGCTGATGTGATAAACTTGGAAGGTGATAAACCCAATATAATGTTTGGTCCACACTTCGAAGGTGCCAGAGATATCGTCGCCCCCTTTTATATTACATTAATTGTACACGATAGTTTGCTTCACAATTACATGTTGGATTCGGGAGCCTCTCATAACGTGATGCCCAAAAGTATTATGGATAGACTGGGTATCGAAATTACTCGACCATATGGAGACTTGTACTCTTTCGATTCGAGAAAAGTCAAGTGCATGGGTATGATAAAATATCTAGTCATTAATCTTTCTCAGGTTCCCGTGAAAAGCGTTCTGATGGATGTAGTTGTTGTTGATATACCCCCAAAGTATGGCATGTTGTTATCCAGGTCTTGGGGCGCTAAGCTTGGAGGATCCCTCCAAATGGATATGACATATGCCACAATCCAAATCTTCGAAGGACAGTTCACATGCTCGTACAAAGAAATGAGGTTGACATTTACAGTAAGTGATCTGCTGAAACCAAATAATTACCCTATTTATATTGCCGATCAGGATCTAGGAAATTGTATTTTTCCATTGATGATGACTTAGACGAATGTACATAAACAAATTGTATAGAAAAATAAAAAATAGATAAATCAAATAAAGATGTATCCTGAAGATGGATTTGAAACGTCAACAATCCCTCAACGAAACTGTGTTTTTTCCAAAATTAACTGAAAACCCTCACCACAAAAATGTTATTGAACAGATGTATATAACACTGGAATATGGAAAATGTATTTTGATGGTGCTTCGTCTTGTGAAGGAGCAGGAGCTTGAGTGCTATTTGTGGCACCTGATGATGAGTTCATGATTCCTTTTTCTTATAGGTTGCAGTGGTACATAGATTACACTAACAATGTATGTGAATACGAAGCCTTGGTCTTAGGATTAGAAGCTGCCAGGAAATTAAAAATTAAGAATTTAGAAGTCTATGGTGACGTATAACTAATTGTAAAACAAGTTAACTGTTAGTACCAGGCTAAACACCCAAGGTTGAGATCCTATAGGAATTGTGCCTGGGATCTAGTCGAGAATTTCTTCTCCTCAGTTAATGTGCATTACATCCCTAGAATTGAGAATCAACATGTAGATTCATTGGCCAAAGCAGCCTCAACATTTGTGCCCCTGACTATTTTCAAACTTAAATACCATATAGAGATGAGGCATAGACCTTCCATACTGAATAACATACAACATTGGCAATTTTTCGAGGATGATGAACAAATCAGGAAATTCTTAGAAATGGTAGATGAATTCGCTGAAACACATACCGACCAAGAAAACCAAAACAATCCCGCTTGGATTATGCAGGAAGGGGAAGACCCTCAAGAATTTCAAAATAAAATTGCTAATCATCGAATGTTTGTTCTAAAAAATAATCAGATCCCCAAAGGTCTGATTCCCTTAGAGAGGTTATTTAACCATGATGACATTCCTTTGAAATCCACCTTACAACCTCAGCCGGAAGAAGTTGAATATTGTGACATAGGCAGTACAGAAGATTCTAGGTTGGTAAAATTATCTAGGTACCTTCCCCCTGAAACAAAAAGTAAATATGCTGAGTTTCTTAGACATTATAAAGATGTTTTTTCTTGGTCTTATGACCAATTAAGAACTTATGACACTACTATAATGGAACACAAAATTCCTCTGAAACAAGGTGTTAAACCTTTTAGGAAAAAACTCAGACAGATTAATCTTATCTTGCTGCTTGTG
This sequence comes from Picea glauca, assembly GCA_000966675.3. NCBI lineage: Eukaryota > Viridiplantae > Streptophyta > Pinopsida > Pinales > Pinaceae > Picea > Picea glauca. Next base: position 579,147 of record JZKD02S1669864.1, read on the forward strand.
ATAGAAAAATAGGTAAAGAAGCTTCTAGACGCCAACATCATTGTCCCTCTCAGATACTTTGAGTGGGTAGCCAATTTAGTTCCAGTAAGTAAGAAAAATGGTGAAATCAGATTATGTGTAGACTTCAGGAACCTAAACAAATCATCACTCAAAGACAATTACCCATTGCCTAAAATGGATCACGTTTTAGAGAAAGTAGTAGGAGCTAACTTAATGTCTATGATTGATGGATTTTCAGGCTACAATCAAATTTTAATCCATCAAGACGATAAAGAAAAAACTGCATTCACTACTCCTTGGGGTACCTTTATGTATGACAAAATGCCTTTTGGTTTAATGAATGCAGGAGCAACTTTCCAACGAGCTATGGACATCGCCTTCGTCAGAGAAAGAGATAAGTTTTTTGTTATTTATCTTGATGATCTAACTGTTTTTTCTAAATCTGATGCAGAACATCTAGTACACCTCAAGCAAACTTTCAAAAAATGTCGCAAATTTGGTTTTTCTCTGAATCCCAAGAAATCTCATTTTGCAATGTAAGAAGGTAAGCTCTTGGGCCATATAATTTCTAGGGATGGAATCAAAATCGACCCGAAAAGGATTGAAGCAATATATACTATCGATATTCCTAGGAATAGGAAATAAATTTAGTCATTTTTAGGGAAAATAAATTTCTTGAGAAGATTCATTCCGAATTTTGTTGAAAACGTAAAGTTGATTATAGATGTGATTAAAAAAGACAACGAGGTGAAGTGGAAAAACAAGGCTAAGGCATCATTCAAATGCATTAAGAAGGTCATAGGTGAAGCACCAGTACTGGCGAGTCCTGATTATTTGAAAGAATTTTTTATTTTTTTACTTGCTTCTGAGCATACTATTGTAGCTGTATTGTTACAGAAAAATGATGAGGGTTTTGAGCAACCCATTGCATTCTTTAGTAAAAGTCTCAGAGATGTTGAGCTAAAATATGATATATTGGAAAAAAAAGCTTATGCAATGGTAAAATCTCTCAAATCTTTCAGAACTTACGTACTGCATTCAAATATCATTGCTTATGTTCCTACCAGTTCTGTTAAGGATATACTGGTTCAGCCTGATAGTGATGGAAGGAGAGGCATATGGTTGGCCAAAATTTAGGAGTTAGACCTAGAAGTTAAACTAAATAAACTTATTAAAGGTCAGGGTTTGGCTAAATTGTTGGCTGAATCAAACTTGAAAGCACTCAGAGTAAATCATCTGCAAGAGAACGAAGGATTTTTATAGATAGATGAACTCGATGTCACTGTGCCCACAACTGAAATTCTACAAAAATTCTCTTCTTTATTTTGGTACCACGATATTGTTTATTATTTACTGACCCTTCAGTGCCCCAGTGAACTAAACTCATCTAAATCTAGGACATTGAAGTTACACGTTGTAAAATATTGTATTATAGATGGTAAATTGTATTGGAAGGATCCCCTGGGTTTCTTGCTGAGCTGCTTAGTAGAATCCGAAACCGAAAAGGTTATAGAGGAATTCCATGAAGGAGTGTGTGGAGGAAACCATGCTTGGAGAGAAACGACTTATAAAATCCTAAGAGATGGGTATTACTGGCCGAAATTATTCACCGATGTAAACACTAAAGTCCAAACTTGTAATCCCTGTCAGTTATTTACAAGAAAGCAGAAAGTCCTGACATTACCTTTAGTGCCAGTTAAAACTTAAGCTCCATTTCAGCAATGGGGTCTTGATTTTATTGGAGAAATTCATCCACACTCGAGTGCTCAACAAAAATGGATTCTGACTGCAATAGACTATTTCACTAAATGGGTGGAAGCTATTCCTACGAGAAACACAATTGACGCAGTAGTGATCAACTTTCTGGAGGAGAATATCCTATCAAGATTTGGCTGTCCTCGAAAAATAGTGACTGATAATGCTCAGGCCTTCAAGTCCATGGCCATGATAAGCTTTTGCCAAAAATATAATATTTTTCTAGGACACTCCATGGCCTATTATCCACAGGGAAAGTTTTTAGCTAAGTCATCTAACAAAATCCTAATCACTATAATTAAGAAAGTACTGACGGAAAATAAGAAAGCATGGCATGTGCATTTAAAGTTTGCTTTATGGGCTAATAGGATAGGCACAAAACGCTCAATCAAAATGTCCCCATTTCAGATAGTATATGGTACTGACGTCATTTTACCAATAAATATAGCGCTACCAGTAATGAAACTCTGGCAAGACTCAAACGAAGAACCAAATGACATTACCAGGAGGATAAATCAACTGATTGAAGTTCAGCAAAATAGGGAAAAAGTAAATGAAAAACTACAGAAATATCAAGATAATATGAAAGCCTTATTTGACCGAAAAGCTAAAGATAGGGAATTTCTCCCTGGTGATTTTGTTCTAAAATGGGAAGCCAGAAAAGAGGATGCTGGGAAACATGGTAATTTTGATCAGATCTAGTATAGACCATATAAAATTACAGCCCCTGAGGGAAAGAATGCATTTTTATTAGAAAACCTCGACGGAAAGATTCTTACTGCCCCTGTTAATGGGAAATACCTTAAGCATTTCATGTAGTAATATGTTTCGAACTCTCATTGTACATACCGGTTTGTTTTCATGTTTCGTTTATAGTTACCTTTCTTTCGGTAAGTCTTTATTTTTACTGTAAATATAAAAGGTCGGTTTAAAAAAAAATAAAAAAAATTATATACAAAATAGGTAAAAAAACCGCAATAAGAAGTTTTCTAATCTACTAGAGTTCCTGACAACTATCATGATTATCTTATTACAGGAGACTTGCTGACAAGCTAGGAGACTAGAAACATCAGAAAGGTGACATGCATGGATACTCACGTTAAATGTCTCCCGAAAAAGGTAATAAACTAACAATTTGTTTGGCTGGAAGTATAAGCAACTACTAAGGTGTGAATTTTTGTCTTAAAAAACTCAGGTTAAAATGTCCCAATAGAAGTAAATGAATAAGATAGTAATCTCATGGTCACTAATATCATCACTAAAATTTTAAATCAGAAAAATGAAAAGAAACTTTTAAGTTTAAAATTTTTCTCTCTAATATATATATATATATATACAAAAAATAAGCAATAAAAAGAATTAAATGAAAAGTTCCAAGAGTTGAGTAAGAAGCTCAGTAAAGAGTGATTGTACCTACAACAGAATATATGAAGCCTCTTTCTTTTCCCCTGTTTATTTTCAAACTTTTTCTTCATTAAGCCTTGATGTATTCACATAACCTTCATAGAGGAGAAAGGTTTCACCTTAACTTTGGAAACTCATAAACTAACCTTCAAAATGAGAATAGGTAGAGAGTTTATAGTTCCTCTGACTTTAGCTGAACTGAAAGTATCCAGGATAATCCTAATTCTCTTAGTCATTCAAATAGGATTAAAATGATTGGTTTCACTCAAGGAAGGTCCCTGAAAATGTAATAAAAACTCCTCTTGAAAGTTTTCCTGAAGGCAAAGATGTTTGAAGGTCAAGAGAGGATTAGTCCAGATAAATTAAAGTGAGTTGACAGACCTTTGTTGTTAAATTATAAACATATATTTTCCCAGGTATATCGCATACTGATTGATTTCCCCCACTTCATACTTTGAAACAAGATAAATGGTGAAAGGAAATTCATTAAATGATTACCCCCATCTAGTCCAAAAGAGATGAAGAAAGGAAATTCAATATATGATTGACCTCATCTCAACATTTAAATGCTAAAATAACTAATTGAAGTGGTGAAAGGAAATACAATGTGGGAAATCTGATAACTTCATCGGGGTACTGAACAGGCTCGCTGGCAGTGAAGCAATGTCTACATATCCGATAAGCTGTTATACATGAAATACAAGATGCTCTGGCAACTATTTCTCTTTTTGGCTAGATATACATTCTAAGCTTAATGGATTCCCTAGCTTAAAAAATTGGAATTACTTCACCTTGATGCGAACAAAATCAAATAAAACCTGGTAGAATGATTAAGGTTGTTTTGATTATCTTATACAAATCTAAGGTCAGTTTTAGGAAAGGAAAAATATTATAATCCTAACTCGTAATCACCGAATGTTTTAGTTTTGAGAGTTTTCAAAGTTGAGGATGAAATCTTAAAGTCCTGTTTTGTGCTTTCTCCAAGATGTGTTTCACAGAACTGCAATAATGACTCCATTTACCCAATAAAGGCACTCAGTCTACATGTTCTTCTTGTCCCGCAGGGAGAAGAGATCCCTAGATGGAGCCTATGTTGAAACATATACCTGTTTCCAAACTTGAGACTAAAATAAGTTTTATTTTATCTAAAAAAATTATGGAGTTGCCTTTTTATCAACAAATCAAATTATATGAAGACTTGTTTTCGAAATTTCGAGAGTCGACATTTCGCGAAATACAAAGGGTCAACGTCGAGCCTCCTCAAAGCCCGATCCCCGAATTCACGAAAGTTTTAAAAGCTAAGCCATGTTTATTTAAAATATTAAGAAAGTTTAATGTTAATAAATCTCATCGCGATTTCACGATTTGGGAGTTCTCACATGCTACAAACATAGAGGTCACGATACCTGAAACCCCGAAAACTTACGATCTAATCATGTCTGATTATGAGTTAAAATGTGCTTAGCAGTTAATAAATTTCATCGCAATTTCACAATTCGAGATTTCTTGCGTTGAGTGTTATCGAATTCCCGATACATGAAGTCCCAAAAAGTATTAAATGTTTAATCATTATTATTTTAACATATAAACAAAAATTAACAATATAAATTGGTTTTTCGTACTTTCACATTTCGGGATTCTTCAATGATTTTTCATTCCAAACTCCTGATATCGAATCACCGATATTGGGCAAAATTTACTATGGATTAATGGAAATATTTTATGGCCCAAGGCACATATATTCAATTGTACTCTCCTCATTAAAACAAATAAATTCCTCATCCGTAGAAGCATGCTCGAAGTTAAGGCAGACCGGGAGTGAATAAGAGCTTTTTATTTCAAATTTCATTCTTTCTCCCAGCAAAATAGTAAATTTCACTCAAAGAAAACTTACACCATCTCCTCTGTAACATGCACTTGTTTTTATCACAGACATCATGGCACCTAGGAAAACTTTGAAAAAGAGTGATGAGGCTGGTGAAGGCTCAAATCCGAACTCAGATGTTCTATCTGATACCACACCACACGCTGTAGACTCGGTCAAGTCCTGGAGGCAGATTTACGAAATCTTGGAGCGCGAAGCCATGAATTGCCCAGATGATTTTGGAGACGAAAAGAATGATGATACCGGAACTAAAATCAGAGTTATAGCAGAGGCCGAACTTCCTAAAATAGCTACATGACCAAAGCTCTTTACATACAATGACATGATAAATTGGGCTCTGATGAACACATATGTGTAGACCAGGAGAATCATAAATCATTAGAAATCCGTCATCGGTTCTTTCAGGCCAGAATACATTCTTCAAATGTTTATGGATACTCTAGAGGGGAAAGAAAGATTATGGTATGAAGGTTTAAAACCAGGCAACTTATACTCTCTTAAGGATTTCCACATAACATTCTTTAAGCATTATGGAGAATCTAATCCTTCATTCCTGGTGTTTGAAGATTGTTGTGAATTTTGTGAACATTTCATTAAGTACCTTAAAAATGTTTTTGGTGATGAAGAGTGTATGAATGATGAAATCATAGAAGCCATTTATGAATATTCATCCCAAAAACAAATAGTATCCCCTCCTTTGGTTGAAGGTGAAGCTGATCAACAAATTGTTGTTGAAAGTCATTTTCCTTCTCTTGAACTTGATGAAGACACTCAACAAGATTTCCAGCAAGACAAAGTGTTTCAAAGTTGTCTTTCTTCCCCTATGATTGATGTGGTTAGTCAAATTCTAAGTGGCCTAGACATGGATGAGGATTCTGAAACTGCATCTATGGAGATTTCAAGCAATGAACAAACAAATGACTTAAAGTTTCAGGAAATCAACAAAATAGTGTATGCCACTTTCCAATCAGAAATACAGAAAGATAATGAATAAGCAATTGTTTTATTTGATTCATTTGAAAATCATGGTTTTGAAAATACATCCATGGGAACTCTAGACTGTGAAATAGTTCATGATGTTAGCTTTTCACATTTACAATAAGGTTATGAACAAGAATTTATTTCCATTCATTCATTTGAAAGTCAAAATGACAATCCTCAAGCAAATTTCTAGAAGTTTAATGAAACCAAATCAGAATGGTTTGATGAACAAGAGGATAGCCTTGATGCGCATAATATGGTTGTCATATTTGAAGATGTTCAAGAATGTATGAATGTTTTTTTTTATATGCATGGAAGAGTAGACAAACTTATTTCTGCCATTTCATTTGAAAATGTTCTCAAAACAGAAAAATAGAGCAAGAACAACAAACACTTATGAAAGAGGCTTGTCCTTCTGTTTTTGCTCATCAAGAAGAAATGTTTTTTCATGGTTTTCAAGATCCTATGGCCATCCTATTACAGTCTTTAGTGAAGGAAAATTTTGTTTCATTCATAAGCTCAAGTTTTGGATTCAACTTGTGTTTTCAACTGCCATCTTTTACATTTGTATGCTTGCTTAAGAAAGATGTGATCGGAGAAAAATTGGGAATCCAATTGCTTGATTGGTTGGATTGGCACTTTAGAATCACTTGATTGAGTATTCATTTCAGTAGTTTTGGCGTAGATAGGAGTATGCAAATAAGCTTGTTGGTCAAGCATTTTTCAGTTTGGATTTCCAGTAGTGTGTACAGTCAGATTTTAGTGATGTATTCAATGTTCAGTATCCAGTTGAGAGCTGTGTGCAGAGTTTGGTTTTCAGCAGACACTGGTGACAGGTCGGAGAAGGGTAAACATACATGTTTTGGGAGTAGCCCAATGGATCAGGCATGTGGTCTACTATTCTTTGCTACCTCACAGGGAGGATAGCATCCCCAATAGGAGCCTATGTTATCACCTACTAATTTGTATTAATTTTTCCCAAAGCGTCTTGTCCTTATGTTATTTTTCCACTCAGACTTTCAAACTTTTTCACCAGCTCCGTCAAGCTCCCATCACCTAAATTCTTCACTCAACTGATCATCCAAAATAGTCATGTCCTCCATAAGTAAAAAATTTGACAAATATTCCAAACCTATACCTAGCCTTAATGCTTATCTAATTCCCTTAGTTCCATCACTTCATTCATTTTTACCCTTATTTTCATATTTTTGTTGAAAATAAAAAAATATTCATTTTATTAAGTACCCTTATACTATCCACAAAGTCATGTGTTAAAGCCTCATATGCCCAAAGTCTTTAAAAAATTGGAAAAAATGTTTATTATTAATATAAATATTTTTATATTAAAATATTTATATTAATATTTAATCCAATATTTAATTTATGGAATCACGTCAAATCATATCATGGGCACGAATCTCAATTTATAATGTGGAAAATTCAAAGGTTGGATGGAGGGCGTACATACATATTGGGGATTGAAGTAATGAAGAGGTTAATTATGTGAAGGCGGACCGGGAAAACTATTATGGTTTATTCGGTGGACACGTGTTTTTACATGGAGCACATTGGAGGTAAAAGAAGTTTGGATTAAACCACTCCAGCCAAAGCTCGATGTAATAAATGCACCATTTATCATATGTTTAATGTGCAACACTTTCTAGGAATGAATTTCAACAACAATTATGGAATTTATAATAAATGAAATTCCTCCTCATGGTGAAAAGGTTTTACGGAGGTAAGATTTAAGTTATACAAATTAAATACATTAATGTTTATTTCCATACAAAATATTTAAATGGGAAGATGCACGTGAATGAAGACTTGGATAATTCTTTATCCAAATATTTATAGAAGTAAAAGAAGAAGATAAAAGGTATTTTGCCAAAGACGCTAAATTGGAAAAACATTACACAGTAAATGTTTTTCCACAGTGAAACGGTAAATTGGAAAAACATTACACAGTAAATGTTTTTCATAGGGAAATGGTAACAATAAATGTTTTTTACAATGAAATGGTGAATTGGGCAAACAAGACATGGTTTTAAAAACCAAGGCATGAATTAAATTATGGAAATTTAATTCTACAGGATAGAAAAATAGTTGGGAATTATTTTTATTTTCAAATATATTATTATCAAATATTTAATGAGAATATGGATAAATGGGATTAAATTTGAAAGAGTAGAAGTGACATTTCAAAGAGAACGTGGCAGAGGAAGGAGCTGGAGTGTCAGAGGAATCTGCAGGGATCATGAAACGTTTTTTTTTCTGAAATCTGTCATTTGTAATCATTGTAGAAGCTGAAACGTTTCATTTTAGTTATTGTAACAGGTTGCACACTGAAGGAACTCGAATTATATAAGTGTTAGAGGTTCTGAGTGTATTAAGGGCGGGTAGAAGTGTAAGGGCACAGTTCTGGTTGTTCTGAACTACATTGTAATTTTCTGGGACTGAATTGAATACATATGCAGAAGCATTTTGAACTGTTTATGAAAAGATTATAATGGCTATGATATGAGTTTTGTATTCCTTCATTGTTTGTATTTCCTGTGTTCTTTTATTCCATTTGCGCATTCTTATGTTTAAATTGGGGAGTTAAAGGCCCATAATTCATCCTTTGATGCTCTTGGCTTAAGCAATTTAAATTGTATGTATGTTTCTTCTTAGCTAATTCAGAATTCATTCCTATAATGCTCTGATGCAGTTATTTGTTTCTCTTTCCTCTTACCACTCTGAATAAATTCAAATTCTAACTCAGATTCATTGCCTCAGTTATCCTTTATCCTCTGGAGAGTTCAATTGGTTGACCATTGTTTTCATTCAATTTTATAATTTTGACTCCATAGCCCACAGTGTTCCTCCCCTTCCTTGCCAACAACTTTATTAAAACCCCCAAAACAAACCAAATCTAGCCACCTAATCATCAAAGAAATACCCAGTGACATGAGAGAGCCCTCTCTGAGTTGAGCAGGCTAGTGCCTCAGCTCTAAAGTTGGTTGAAACAGTTACCTCTGTCGTTTGTCTATTTAGCCAGAAAAAATTTACAGAGTGCTAACACATATAATAGTCATGACACTCTTTAACTTATCCTAAAAAAAAATGAGGATCATATCACACAAAATTGATCACTTATTGAGTTTCGACACTACTATCTCGAACTTAGAATAACTAGACATCTATAAGTGCAAAATACCTCTAGTATCTAAACTGGAGTGAAAAAACCTTTAACAAAACTAATGTAACAGATGGTAGTGACTGGCACTGTGCCTTGATATCCATATGTAATTTCAGCTAGAGTCTAACTGGCAGACAAATTGATGTGTTGGCAGCTTCCTCGAACTCTTCTTCCTCTTTGACAATAGTAAACTAGAACAAAACTCACCCATAATTTGATGAATTTATGGGGAAAAATGGCCTCAAATCTCTCTTTGATTCTCTCATACCGTGATACCTATGTAAAATCTGAGAGATTTTTTTGTGCATATTCTTGTTCCCAACAAAAACCTCTTTCCATTTTCAAAAATGCATTTCCATCTGTTCAGAAGGTGCTCCCAAAGACAATGAAAAAAATAGGGAAATCAACATTGGCAAATTTCTGGAAAACCAACCTCAAAGGTCTCTTCGATTCTCTCAGACCATGATACCTATGTAAAATCTAAGAGGCATTTTTGTGCATGGGATTTTTCTAAAAAAAAAAACTCTTTCGGTTTTCACAAATTAACCTCCAGATGTTCAGGAGGCACGTTGAACGAGAATGGAAAAAATAGGAAAAAACAGAAAATTTTGTGAATTTATGGAAGCGCCTTAGCAATACTTTCTTTAAATGTTATCTGTCTCTATTTAATCATGAAATAACATCTATTAATTTTATTTTATCTTCATATAAATATAGAATTGACTCTTGATTGACCCTTATCAATCTGGAGTTGTTGGATTGTTTCCAATGAATGCTGATCTAAAATTATTCTTGGAAAAGAGGATAGAATCTGCAAAAAGCTTGAGATCTGGAAGTAAATATGATCCTTTGTTTGTTTGTCGAATACTCTGTCTTTCAAATATTCAATTGATAATACCCTTTGCTTTCGAGAAAGCATGACAATTTGAGCTATGTTAGGCCTATTGGGCATTTCAAGGTCTTGGTTCCCTTTCCTCTTTCTATTCTTCTTGGCTTCAAGGGATTCCTTAATCAAAGTTTCCATAGGCACAAATTCTTCAAAAACGATCTTGGGACTGTGTTGTTTATTTTTCCTTTGTCCCCTTGTTTTTTTCTTGGGAATTTTATCATGTTGCATGGTGTAGGTCACAATCTTGTCTTATGAATGCTCAGGTGACAATGGGCCTGGTGGAGTAACATGTTCCTCTTGTTTTCTGATACAAACCTTATTGCCCTCCTTCTCTCTTTTATTTTTTGTAGTTGATCTTAGCTTCCTTCGAGGGGTTTCTTCCTTTGCTGGGGTAACTGATTTGTCCCTTTTAGATCAGGTACCCCCCTTTTTAGGTGAAACTCTCTTACTTCTAGTTTTTTGGGTCAAACATATGTGTTAATTTGATTTACTTTACCACCTGTAGCGATAATTACCCATGATCCCGAGATGATAAGAATTGAAGGCACAAACCTGCATGACTTTAGCACAAATTTTGCAAAGATGGTCAACTAGTGGCAACCCTCGTGAAATCGAGTGCTCAGAAACATGAACACACATGAAAGGCGCCAACACAACTCTTTTAAATATTTAAATTAATTTCTGAACGTTTAAACAATTAAAACATCGTGATTTTTCACTGTTTGCAAGAACATGCCTATTCTTGCAATCAATGTTTTTCTACATCAAAAAGGCCTTGTAAACCTGCTATAAGCTCAGCAAAATATTTCAAGATGACAATATGTTGTTAACACAAATCAAAACATGCAATAACCTTCCAAGAAAGCAAGAAAATGGTGCAAAGTCAATATAAGGGTAAAAAAAATTCAAACTGACTCATTAAAACATGGAGAAGAAACTGAACAAAAATAAATCTTAAGAGGATGTATAGGTTAATGGAGTGAAAGAGAAGGAATTCAGACCTAAGTTCCAACATTGGCTCCAACCGGGGATAACACTTTCCTGTGGAGTGCTAAGAACAATAGACTAAGTGCCTTACTCCTCAAAATATGCTCCCACTTGTTGTAACTTACCTTTGTTTCTATCTTCCAGCCATGCTCTCTGTCATTGTCTCTCAGCCATGCATCTCTATCATTCAAAACTGTAGCTACACCCTAGTGACTTTGTTGGGATGTGGAGTCTTATTGTTGATCTACTATATAAACAAACTAAAAATGAAATGCCTGAATGCCGATCTTATTCAACACACCCATACTCTACTCAACTAAAAACCAAGTAATAACGTGTAATCATATTTTCAGTGAAACCATATGAGGAGTTTATTAACAAATTGCAACTAATCTCCATCTTTAAGTACAAATATGATAGTAGAAACTGAAAAATATAGCAGCAACTTACAATCTTGAAGCCCATACTTAAAGTTTTGAAATTCTTCCTTCACAAAATGAATGACATAAAATTATTTAATCCAATTTGACTTCATATAGACTGCTACAGGATCTAAAAAAACACAAGAACCATACCCTTTTTGATAATGAGCATCAATAGTTATTTCAATCTGATCCTCAAAACTGTAAGTTTGTTGTATGCTTTTTATTTTGTTAATGAATGTGCATGATTTTAGCTGTGTTATATCCACTTCATGGTAAAAATATGAAAATCCTCCATTCAAAGCAATTGTTGGCAACAACATCCCATTTTGTTCATCAACCAAGATCTTTCCTTCACTATTGTTCAGAGGATCAAATTCATAGTTATCACATATGGTTATATTAAGTTGATAAAGTTGTTGTTGATTTTGGATTTCAATATCATCTCCTCCATTGATCTTTAAAACATATGCTTCACAACTATCATAGACTGGGTCACTGCTAAGGAGTTCCATTTGTGTCATTGTAGAAATTTTCTTCTCATCGTCAAGATTTTGATCATAGATGGGTTGGTCTTTAAAAATTCCTGAAACCTGAACTTCAAAATCCTCCATTTCATGACATCCTTGGGAAATTGACTGCATTATAACAACTTGACCTATGCAAACCTTTGGAGCAGCAATATCACCATCACAAACATTGTTAGATATATCTGATATAATGTCAAATGTTTCTACCAAATTCTGATAAGCTTGTCATCAGGACAATCAATAAAAATTTCCTCATGAATAGAAAAACTAGAGAAGATTTCACAAGGGGATGACTCTTCTTCCACTTGTTTAACATTAACTCCCTTCTCATTCATATTATTAGAGGACCAGATATACAATTCTGAATATATAAATCAAACTCCTCACAACGATTTTCAAAAATCAAATCAGCTGGAAAAAACCTTTTACAATGATCACTAAATGTTGCATGGAACTTTTTCAGGGAAGATATGCTAGCAAGAGGCAAGGATCGGTACCATTCATGAGCATCTCCCTTTAATGATTAAATGAACATCTTCATTAATACATCCTCAGGATGTATACCCAACTGATGCATGACTTCATGGAATTCAAGCAAATGATCTGCAGGGTTATCATCTTTATCTTCTCTTAATATGGGCAAGTAATCACCCCACTCATCTATAGTAGGAACAACATTTGGAATACCAGGAACAATAGAGAAATTAAGAGGAGAAAACCTCTGAGCCAAGATGGATTCCATCTAAAAATATGACTTCTTGAAACTGTGGAGTCGCCACTGGATTCTTTAACCATGGAGTCATTGGGTGAATGATGTGTAGTCTAGATGTGTCTGGTCTTTGTTCACCATCAAATATCAGAAGTGATCATTTTCATTCTCCCAAGGAAACATATTTCGTTACTTCGTTCCCCAGAAATGGCGCCAGAAGATGTTGGTCCTAAAGTCTGCACTTGACTTCTAAAGGGGCAGAGATATGCCACCTCAAGTTTTGGAATGGTTTTCTTTTAAAAAGTTCAATTTGTTAGTCAGTTGGAGGGTTGGTTTCTTGATAAGTTGATTTTTTTGGTCAGCTCAAGGATGGGTTTTAAAACATGGTAATTTGGTTGGACAAGCTACACAGTATGAAGGTGGATTATCCTTTGCTAATGGTATGGATATTAATGGAAAGTTGGGGGTATGGAAGAGAAACACATGAGACAATAGCCAACAATGCAATGAATTTCTCACTCTGTGAGAATAAAGACTTAAAATAATATCTTAAGACTTAGACAAATATCTAGATGCAAATCATCCAACAGGTTACCAAATAGTTGATCTTTTCATTAAACAATAGTTGTATAACATGCTGCATAATAAAAAAAAGATAAACTAAAACAATGGATGAAAGAATAAGGAAATGTACATTGCACACATCACAAAATTTTCATTTAAGACAAGATTAAACACATACATATTTGAGTAAGAGAACACAACTGTCATCAACATATATTCATTAGGTAGAGAACTTTACAGTCATATTAGCAGGTCCAACCCTTCTGATACTTCTATTTTTTCTCCAAAAATTGAACCCTCTTTTCACTAAAAACTGACCACTCAAACAATACAAAAACTGTTTATTTATCAGTATTGCAGAGGATTTCGACCCTCTTCAAAACTGAAGCTTAACATCTGCATGCCAACTAAATAACTGTACTAAGACTCTTTCACTGCAACATAGATACACCTATTTAACTTGAGTGCATATAATAGTCATGACACTCTTTAACTTATTCTCAACAAAAATGAGGATCATATCACACATAAATGATCACTTATTGAGTTTTGGCACTACTATCTCGAACTTAGAATAACTAGACATCTATAAGTGAAAAATACCTCTAGTGTCTAAACTAGAGTGCAAAAACCTTTAACAAAACTAATGTGACAGATGGCAGTGACTGGAACTCTGCCTTTATATACATGTGTAATTTAAGCTGGAGTCTAACTGGTAGATAACTTGATGTGCTGGCAGCTTCCTCTAACTTTTCTTCCTCTTTGACATCAGTAAACTAGAACAAAAATCACCCAGAATTTGACGAATTTATAGGAAAAAAATGCCTCAAAGGTCTCTTTGATTCTCTCATACCGTAATACCTATATAAAATATGAGAAAGGTTTTTATGCATGGAGCCGTTAAAAAAAAAAACCTCTTTCAATTTTCAAAAATACATTTCCATCTGTTCGGAAGGTGTGCCCAAAGACAATGACAAAAACAAGGAAATCATCATTGGCGAATTTATGGAAATATGGCCTCAATTGTCTCTTCTATTCTCTCAGACTGTGATACCTATGTAAAATATGAGAGAGGTTTTTGTGAATGGGATTTTTATAAAAAAAAACCTTTCTGTTTTCATAAATTCACCTCCATATGTTCGGGAGGCATGCCGAACGAGAATTACAAAAACATGAAAAACATAGAATTTTATGAATTTCTGGAAGCGCCTTAACAATCCTTTCTTTGAATGTGATCTGTCTCTATTTAATCATGAAATGATATCTCTGAATTCTTTTTTTATATCCATATAAATCTAGAATCGACCCTTGATTGACCCTTATAAATTTGGAGTTGCTGGATTGTTTCCGGTGAATGTTGATCTACAATTATGCCCGGAAAAGAGGATAGAATATACAAAAAGCTTGAGATCTGGAAGTAAATATGATCCTTTGCTTGTTTTTTGAATACTCTTTCTTTCAAATATTCAATTGATAACACCCTTTTCTTCCGGGAAAACATGACAATTCAAGGTCTGTTAGGCTTATTGGGCATTTCAGGGTCTTGGTTCCCTTTCCTCTTTCTATTCTTCTTGGCTTCAAAGGATTCCTTAATCAAAGTTTCCATAGGCACAAATTCCACAACAACAATCTTGGGACTGTGTTGTTTAGTTTTCCTTTGTCCCCTTGTTTGTTTTTTGGGAATTTTATCCTGCTACATGGTGGAGGTCATAAGCTTGTCTTCTGAATTCTCAAGTGACAATGGGTCTGGTGGAGTAACATGTTTGTCTTGTTTTCTGATACAAAACTTGTTTCCCTCCTTCTCTCTTTTATTTGTTGTAGTTGATCTTAGCTTCCTTCGAGGGGTTTCTTCCTTTGTTGGGGTAATTGATTTGTCCCTTTCAGATTAGGTACCCCCCTTTTCAGCTGCAACTTTGTTTTTTCTAGTTTGTTGGGCCGAACATATGTGTTAATTTTATTTACTTTACCACATGTAGAGATAATTACCCACGATCCCGAGATGATAAGAATTGAACATGCAAACCTCATGACTTTAGCATGAATTTTGCAATGATGGTCAACTGGTGGTAACCCTCGTGAAATCAAGTACTCAGGAACATGCACATGCATGCAAGGAATCAACACAACTCTTTTAAATATTTAAATTAATTTATGAACGTTTAAACAATTAAAACATTGCTCTTTTACATTGTTTGCAAGAACATGCCTATTCTTTGAATCAATGTTTTTCTGCATCAAAAAGGCCTTGTAAACCTGCTATAAGCTCAGTAAAATATTTCAATATGAAAATATGTTGTTAACCCAAATCAGAACATGCAATAACCTTCCAAGAAATCAATAAAATGGTGCAAATTCAACAGAAGGGTAAGAAAAATTCAAACTGACTCATTAAAACATGGAGAATAAACTAAACAAAAATAAGGCTTAAGAGGATGTATAGGATAATGGAGGGAAAGAGAAGGAATGTAGACCTAAGTTCCAACACCAACAACTAACATGTCTTAAATTACTCTTATTGTGAAATCTTTTTACATGATCAAAAGTAATTACTACTTTAAAACACTATCGTGTGTGTGTGTGTGCGAGGAAACTTTGTTAAAAGGAATTAACTCTTTTGACCAATGAGTTGGAATTACCTTGCATATTTATACATCTTCTAGGATTATCACTTACAAGAATAAGAGCACTATCACTTAGCTTCTTGACAAATTAGAAACCTTTGGATGATATTCATAGGCAATGGAGTGAACTTTAACAATTAGGTCATATCACTTAGCCATCTTTTCTTTTAAGAGTTTTTTATTATTAGTGTCCCATCAATATTAAAGTGGAAAATAATTAACGCAATAAAAAACATTGTTTATTATCATGTTCCATTTGTTTATGCAACTATTTCAGTGTATACCATCATAAACATGTACCAAAATAATAATAATAATAAATTCCATCTGGATATGAGGTTTCAGTCCATTGTAATATAATCTCAATTAAGGTATTACAATTTATGGTTATAATATAATACATGTTAATGGATTAAGGTTTTGGATAAAGTGAAATACAAAAATATTGTATTGTGAATGGTGAAGTTAATACAATGAGATAAAGAGAGGTGCAACTCTTAGTTAGGATAGTTTTTTTTTGGTTAAAGGTTTGCAACATAATTTTTTGTGTATTGTGTGTGTGTGTGTATGTGTGTGTGATTGTTATTTTTATGTTTTAGATTCTACTAGTATTGTTTTTCTTGCACGAGTTTATCAAACTCTTCATTTGGTATCAGAGAAATTTTATTGGCCTTGCGGGATGCCTTTGTTGTTAAGGTTTAGCTCATTATGTGAAGAGAAAATGTATCTTGGGTTTGCGATAAATTTGTGCTTAAGTGGGAGATTTTCATAGTGAGACTTATGTAAATAAAAATAATGATCAATTCAAGAATAGAGATAGAGAAGTTTAATGTCCAAAGCTACAAGTTATGGAAGCTAAAGACGGAATATATTTTTGTAGATATAGAAAAGTAGGTTGTTGTGGATCTAGATATAAAACCAATTGGTGTGTTGAAAGAAGATTGAGGAAAAATGGAAATAAAAGTGAGAAGTGTGATTCAATTTTACCTTTCATAATTGTTGTTGTTGAGTGTTTTTGGATAATATAACACAAAGAAGTTGTGGGATAATTTAGGGAATTTGTATAAATCAAAGTCCTTAGTAAACAAGTTGTTTCTTTGAAAGAAGTTGTATTATCTTAAGATGGTTGATGGAGACTTGCGACAAAGAATTTAAATTCCTTTAATACTCTAGTAAGTTAACTTGTCTATATTGATATTGATATTAAATTCCTTTAATGCTCTGGTAAGTTAACTTGTCTCTATTGATATTGATATTAACCCTTCTCTATGGAGGAAGAAGATAAGTGTAACACCCCAAGTTTTGATCCCCATAATAGTAATGTATGTGTGTACATGATGAATGACTAAAAATTGAACAATGTAATATGTAAATGGAACATTGAATCATAATAAAATACTTCATAGGTTGTAGATAGAGAAGGATGAAAGAATGGGGGGCTATGATTCCACAAGAGGGGAAAGAAAGGGGGCTTAATGAGGCCAAAGAAATATGATATTATTTTATTGTAAGCCTAAGTCCTTAAACCTTAGCATTATTAAGCCTTTGATTTATACTTTCCTAAAGTTTTATGACCTTGAAATTGGTGGTTAAGGGAGATATGTGAGCTTCCCATGAAGACACATGGTCTTTCCCATGCATGGAAATATAATCCATAAATTTTGGGAATGCAAAGGGAGAATGGATGTTCATATAACAAGATATTTTGTTTCTGAGCCCAAGCTTCCATAGGACGGTTGTGATAAAAATATGGAAAGTTTCTATCATGGAACCAAGAAAAACATGTTACCATGTGTAAGGGGAAATTATGGTCATTGAGTAAAATTAATTCCAGTTGAGAATCCCTAAAGTCTGAAACCGTGATATTTCATTTTCATCTATGTTGAAGCCTTGGAGGGATATGGGATAGTCCAAGGGAGTATGTGTTATAACCCTAAATTTCTCCATACATGCATACCTGGAATTTGGCCCTCTTACTTGCTATTTTTTCCAAGCCATCACTGAGTAGCTCTTCTTAAAAACACTATTTTTGAATATGTATGCACCCTGTACCACTACTTCCGATGTACATATGCTTTCTTCACCACTACAGCCCACATACGTATGCTAGCTGCACCATTACAGCCTGCGTATACTTGCAAAAGTTGCAAAAATTAAAAAGTTGCAAGGAATTCATTGAGATTACGGGCTATTGGGTAGTTTCCCAAGTGATCCACTGCCTTTAGCCCATCACCCAACCGAATAACCATCCTTTTGTGATATAAAAGGAGGTGTTGGGGTCTCATTCCTAAGATAAGAATAAGAATAGTGAAACTCTGCCCGTTTCACATCCCCTCCTTGCCCCAAGAATTTGCAGCCACATTGTGAGATTTACATCATAATTTCCCTTTTTTTCTTTTTTCCTCCATCATAATCCTATTCCATTTCGCAAGAAGAAGTTTGAGAGGAGAAAGATACGTGGAAGTGCAGTTGGAGATTGGTGAAGAGGATCCCAGACTAGGTTTGTGGACCAGTCGCTGACCTTGTTGTAAGTAAACATTGTGATATCAATAAAAGGAATACTTTTTCTGTCCCGAAAAATGATGTGTCAAATCTTTGTATTTGGTTTATGATTTATTCTAACATGTAACCCATGATTTATATATGTTATGCATGTTTGTAGTTCCCTGTTTATCTGTTTGTGAATGCAGGTCAGCCTTGGGAGGAGGCTTGCAGTCAGTAGAGCTATCAATCGCGAGAGGATCGACATCGGATGCAGAGTAAAAGGTAAAGTTACCAGATCTTTTCACTTTGTCTTTCATATATGAATTCGGGGTATGTTCAAAGTAGTTAGAAAAAGTAGGATAATTTCAGATGGTTAGATCTGCCTACATGTTGAACCCTAGTGTAGTCCATAGGGGGGTTTTCCCACTATAGCAGAACTGGTGACCATACTGGGGAAGCCTCTAGGGTTTTAGGGAATATTTTTGGGTGTTTGAATTGGTTTCATTACCTTTTGAGTTTTCTGTAAGTTTTTTGAGTCTTTAAGGGATTCTGGTCACCTGTTGGTGCAATACCAGTTCTCCCTACCCTGTCAGTCTACCTGTTTTTTTTTTTTTTTTGAGAATTTACAGAGGTGTGTTATCAAATAATCCTGTCAAGACCTTGAGGGCTTGTGGTTTTCTACCTAAGTCTATGATTTTTCTTGTCTTTTCCCCTTTTTGCAGACCCGATCATGGTTTTATTTACCCTCCTGACATGTATGGTTCTTTGATTGTGTTCATCCTTGTCGACCGACCAGTTTTCCCTATAAACATGCCCAAAAGATATCGGCCCTGAATTTCTCTATCTCTTCCAAAGGGCGATCACTTCTCCCCTTTACCTCCATCACCGAGCCTTTGTTTTCCCAAGCTTAAGTCATGTCGTCCAAGTCTTCATTTTCAAGGTTTGTAGCACTAAGAGCAGTCAAATAGCGACACAAATCAAGCGAGTGGGCAAAAATCAATTTTCAACGGAGAGGATCTATCGATGGAGTAGATCGACGGTCATCGGGTAATTGGGGCCGTGAAGTTGCACGGAGGTTTGCGTCAAGTAGAGGCTGGAATGATCTAGGCCGTCTGCTCCAGCGAGGATAGGTGGCAGCTAATTGAACATTTTCGAGAGTTAGCATTTCGGGGTTCTCGTCAACAAGTGCACCCATAGCCCAAAACCATGAAACGTGAAATTGTGGAACCCACGGGGGTTGGGCCCACGATCCTAGCCCCTGGTCACAAATAAAGCAGGTTGGAAAGTGGGGGCTAGATGGAAGGTAAGAGGCAGGAAACCGAGGTCGTTCAATGAAAGGAAGTCTGGGCCATCCAAACTAATAAGATGTGTGGTGCTGGATAGGAGACTTCGTGGTTTCGGGGATCGAGGATCCTGAACACAGCGATGTGGAAATCCTTGAAAGCCAAAATCCTGGAGATTGATGGATCAATATCAGCCATCCAAACTTGAAAGACATGTGGCACAGGATCCAGTCGGAAGGGGGTGTTTTTCCCTTCAGAATGGACACCATGACAAAAAAATGGAAAAAAGTGGGTTAAAAATCCCACTTATCCTAAGTTTAAGGTGTGCAAGCGCGTTGTGCTAAGTAGAATGCAGATCTGGGTGGCCAAAATCTACACACCCAGATCTACGTCCGAGGATCCATATCGGACCCCCACCCCACCATTCTACCTTTAGCAGAGGGGAGGGGCCTGAGTTGGTAGTTTCCAAGTGCAGGGCCCCCACTAATGTGTCGCCCTCTCCTTAACTCGAACCCCCCCCACCAAAAACCTCTTACCACTGCCTACCCCCTCTAAGTAGACTTCTTACCACCATCTATTACCGCTCCTGCCTCTTGCTGACATATGTATCCCACTTCGTCTCTCACCTCTACCCATCACATCACTCACTCCCCCTCATCCTTTCGTTGCCTCACACCTGGCGTCCACTCACCTCTATGCCATATCCCATTCTGATCCCACCTATCATCTCCTATCAGGTGTCCTCCCCTCGTACTCCCTCTCACTTCCATCTAGGCAGGTTGTCCCCATTGTGATGACTACCTCAGTCTCTCCCCTGTCTCCACATCATTGTCCCGTGCCACTTCACCCTTGTCCTATCACATCGAAGAACCCACATTTTCTACCACCTGTTCTTTCCCAGTCACCTTCCATCTACCATGCTTGTCCACTTGGGAACCTCTCGTATTACCTCCACTTCAATAGCGCCATCGTCTCTGCCAGATCCTTGTCCACATACATCGTTTGGGTCCCCTTGTATCATTTCAACGCAGTAGCAGATGGCCAGGGGAAGGTCGCCACGTCCTACAAATGCAGATTTGACTTGGGACTCTTCGAGCCCAAGGAAGTATTTAATGAAAACAAGGATGGTGGGTGAAACATCATCTCCTTCCATAAATAGAAGGCCAGAGAGGGACAAATCGTGGAAGTAGACTGCCAGTCTAGTCTGACAGAGATTGCGTCTGACAGGAGACTGTATGGGCAGTCTGACCAACGTCTGCATGCGCAGCCTGACAGAGAGACTCACCAACGTAAAGCCTTAAAATCATGACATGATCACGCCTTCAGAGGAGGGAGTCAGTTATAAGTATATGTAGGCATTTTTGCCATTTTGTTAGTATTGATGGTAGAGCTATGCTCCTAATTGTAATGTTTTGATGAGGCCTCTGGTTCTCTATTTATGAACAATAATTGAGACTTGTTGTTTAATGGCAGCCAACTTCTTATTTTATTCCTTTCTTCTGACTCTTAAATCCTGGGCATGGATGATCCAGTCGAGTGTTGTGAGTATTGTATAGTGTATGTTTGACTATATCTGTTTTCGCAGCATTTTAAGTTTCTTGAAGTTTTCATATCTAAGAGGATCTTATATCTGAGAATTTTCCTCCAAAGGCCGTTGGAAGACCGGATGTCTAGATCAGACCTTCATATACTTCTCATATTTCTTCCACCTACTCACCACTATATAAACTCACTGGCTCAAGTTAGATCAAGACCTCACTTATCTATGCATTTTCAACCCAGTTTTTTGAGTTAAAGTGATATTATTCTGAGTTTACTCTCATTTGATCACCCTTTTTATAACCAACATGTGACATATGAACTGATGGGTATCAGGCTTTCCCTCATCGCAATCTGAGGACAACTTCTGGTGATAACATTTATGGTGTCATTGTTGGGGACAAAATTGAATATTTTCCCCAGGATAGAATGACAAAGCTTATTGGTTCTGAAGGTGCATCAGAGATTAGTATATCAAAGATTGCAACTGTGCACTTGGTGAATCTATTATGATGAATCCATTGTGGCAAATCTACTGTTGCAATTGTGGCTTCTGGAGGTAGACATACGAGGTCTACCCCCCAAATGCCCTTAACAACACCTGAAGTAGATCCAAAGAAACTTATCAGAAAGGGAAAGACCCTCTGAGAAGGATCTTCTACTATTGAACCAGGTATTTCTGATGATTTTTACCTTAAACCTTTAGAAGCTCCCATATCTGCTTCTCATTTTTCTTTTATACCGTCTGTTGGAGTTTCTTGAACTTTAAATTTTGGGAGTGTTCCTATTGAGTTTCCCCCTCCTGGTCTGGAATTGGAGGGAGAAATCCTCGTCACTCCCCTCTCCCCTGAAGTTGTACCGTGGTTTAGACCTAGGACCTCAAAAGATTTTCCTACCCCGGGTTTTACCACCCCTCCTTCTATTACTGTTATTCCTGCTGCGCAAACACGGACCTCTGCTCCCTCAAGCCCTGTAGCCCTCTCTTCAAATCCTTAGTTGTTTCCTTTTATTCTTGGAGGCTTAGTTCCAGTCTCTCGAGTTCAAACCCCTTCTCCTCCTAACTCTCCTCCACCGCATATCCCTATGGCAGGTGCTAATTCCCCTGGAAATAGAATGGACGCCATAGTAGTTGCAAGATATGCCCCTCTAGTCCTACCTCATCCCATGAATCCTCTCCGTTCTAGAGATTACCTAAAATATATGCCCAAATTCACTAGAGAGGAAGACATCACCACTGAAGAACACCTTGTTGCTTTCTACAGTTATCCAGACAACCTGAACATTGAAAACGAAGATGTCTGGATGAGATGTTTTGTCCAGAGCCTTGATGGTGAGGTTAGGAAGTGGTTCAGGGGAGTGACCCTTGGATCTATTGCTGGGATTGAGGCTCTAGAATATATTTTCTTGAGGTGGTGGGGAGATAAAAAGGATTTTATGTATTATATCATAGAGTTTGGGTTGCTGAAGAGAAAGGAGGGATAGTCTGTATCCGACTTCTCCAAAAGATTCAATAAAATGTACAATAAGATCCCTGCTGAGATAAAAACCACGGAATCCTCTGCCACAATCACTTATGCTAGTGATTTTGACCCCAATTTCTTCCTCCTACTCAGAGAAAGGAGAGCTACTTCCTTAGCTAATATGCAAGATGCAGCCCTGGAAGTAGAATCCAATATGTTGGCGGTTGACATGCTTAGAAGAAAATCTGACAAAGACAAGGGAAGAGGAAGATCAGAAGCCTCAACCTCTGGTTCTTTTGCATCCCACCCTCAAGTAGATGAATTAACCAAGATGGTGAAGTCCCTATCTGTAGAAATGGAGAAGATGAAGTCTGAGGGGAAGCAAGGTTATAGGAAACCCCAAAATATTGAAAATAGAGGCAACTTCAGAAGGCCGAACAACAATCCTCCTCAGATTATGCCAAGGGAACAAAGGGATAGAGATAGAAACGATCAGAAAATCCAGGATCCTTTTCAAAACAACCTTGCTATTGATGAGGAAAGGGAAGAAGAAGAGTTGGACTTTGAAATTAATTGTATTGAAGATACCTCTCCATTTACTCATTTAACTCAATATGCATACACATAATTCCTCATGAACAGTCAAATAAATGAGCTGAGTAAGGGGGAGAAAGCCAATAATAGCAGTCCCAATAAATATAACCTCAGGTCAAAGAAGAAAGAAGGGAAGTTTGACATCCATGATCAGCCCCTCATAGCAGAGAAGCCTGCTAAAGATGTAACGAATTGTAGCAAGGAAAAGAAAGCTCATAATCTCTCACCAATAGCGAAAGACCCTGTCTCAGAGGTAAGGGAAATTCAGAAGCTTCCTTCCTCCTTTAACTTTGATCATGAAATTCAAAAAATCAGAATTCATGTGCCCATTTCAGATCTAGTCAAACATGAAGATTTCAAAAGGTCCCTCTGTAAGCTACTGCAGTCTGAACCATCCTACCATTCCACATACTCAGTGAATCTCCAAGATGAAAAGCCAACTGTCATCCTAGGTCCTATGGTAGAAGATAGAGATGATTCATCCCCTCCCTTCTACACATCCCTGAACATACATGATAAGGTGTTGCATAATTGTCTGATGGATTCTGGGGCATCTCATAATCTCATGCCCAAAACTATCATGGAAGAACTCGGACTGGAAGTCACAAAGGCTTACCATGATTTGTACTCTTTCGATTCAAGAAGGGTGCAATGTCTTGGGGTTATCAAATATTTGGTCGTGACCTTGTTTCAACTGTCCATGAAAAGTGTGGTCATGGGCGTTGTGGTAGCTGATGTGCCCCCCAAGTTAGACATGCTATTGTCAAGATCTTGGATAAAAAGGATTGGGGGAACATTGCATATGGACCTCACATATGCTACCATTCTGGTATTTGGAGGGGATCACATAAGACTGTACAGAGAAGCTTAGTTGGACGACATTGTCAGTGATGAATAAGACCCCACCAATCATCCCATCTTGGCCCTTGATACTGATTTGGGATACAACTTATTGCATCTCACAAATACCCCTGAGCCTCTTCTTGAGGTCAGGAAGCCCATTACCCCCCATGAAGATTCTCCCCTGATCACCTCTTTATGGAAAATTTTCTTTGATGGAGCTTCTTCTAAAGATGGTGCTGGTGTTGGGGTAGTTTTTGTTTCCCCTACTCAGGAAACTATATCTTTGTCATACAAATTAGAGTTCGAAGCTACCAATAATGTGGTAGAGTATGAAGCTCTTACTTTGGGTTTGAGGGCTGCAAAAGATATGGGAATCAAGGAAATAGTTGTGTTTGGAGATATTGAGCTGATTATCCAGCAGATCAGAAATATTTATCAGGCCAAACACCCTCGGCTTAGGAGTTTCAGAAATGAAGTATGGGACCTCATTGACAGTTTTTTCCTAGATTTCAATATATCATTTATTCCAAGAGGAGAAAACATTGTGGCTGATTCTTTGGCTATTTCAACAAGAAATTTTAGAGTCCCTCCACCACCCAAGCTTAGGTATGATATAGAAGTAAAATACAGGCCCTCCATACCTGACAATGCCAAACATTGGAAAGTGTTTGAGGATGATCTTGAAATCAAAAGATTCTTGGACACTGTTGATGAGTTTTTTGCATTACACATTGATCAAGATCCTGATTCTAAAGCAAATCCTCATGTTGATGTTCTTTTGAACAAAATTGTTGATCGCCAAATTGTGCAATTACCAAGCAATCACATTCCAAAGGGACTAGTCCCTTTGGAGAAAATCTTTGACAATAATGATGTGGCAATGAAAGCTAAGAGGTCGATTGATGATGATGACATATCTTAATGAAATATTGGTATAGAGGAAGATCCCAAGTTCATTAAGTTATAAAACATCCTGTCAAGGGAGCAGAGGGTCGAATATGGTGAGTTATTAAAGGAGTTCACTGATGTGTTTGCCTGGACCTATGAAGACCTTAGAACATACGACACCTCTGTCATTGAGCATAAAATCCCATTGAAAGAGGAGGCCAAACCATTTAGGCAGAAGCTGAGATAGATAAATCCTATGTTGTTTCCTATCATGGAGAGAGAGGTGAAGAAGATTTTAGATGCCCAGATCATCATACCTTTGAGGTACTCGGAGTGGGTGGCCAACTTGGTCCTATTAAGAAAGAAGAGTGGGGAAATCAGACTCTGTGTCAATTTAAAGAACCTGAACAAAAGCTCAAAGAAAGACAACTACCCCTTGCCAAAAATGGAACACATATTGTTATCACTTGGTAAATTTCCTAGAGGTTGTAGAAGAAATCTACAAGGGATAACCTTAACCAACCGCTTTTAAAGATGGGATCTAGCCCTTCCAGCTTCAGAGAGGGATCTCTCTATGTGATTTAGCTTTGTTTTTTAGTTTAGATTTTAGGCTAGGTAAAGGCACGAGTTTGTTTTTTTGTAAAAGTGGTTTATAAATTGGTTGAGACGGTCTACACATCCATTGGGCTATGGGGTCTGTATTTAAACAAATAATCGATACAACCAGAAATGCTAAAGAAAACCTCCACAGGGCGAGATAATATACTCACTGGATCTTTATAAATTAAGATGATGGATGGAAGAAAAGATGAGGAAAATAACTTCAACTAACAAGCAGTTAAGAATTTCTTAATTGAAGGTATTAGAAGATAAACATATAAATCTTTAGAATCGGAAACAGGGTATCAGAGATAAATCCTCCAACATAACGCTATTCGTAAAGATTAGATTCATAAAACAAAATGAATACAGAGAAAGAAAAACATTTAACTTAGAAGATCAACGTCACCAGTGAACATACGCAAGAATCCTGTAAATGCCTCTTCTTTATTAATGGCCGATCTCAAAAATAGTAAAGCTTGATAGCAGTAGGGTGTGCGAATCAACAACCCTCAATACTTCGAGAGTTGAAGTATTTATAATTCAAACCTGTCGGCTTGAAAATAGACGAACATGTAAGCCATAATGGATGAATACCTGAACATGCCCTCTGTGGTGAAATTCACAAATTGCTCATGGATATTATTGGCCAAGAAGGTGCTGTAGTCGAATTGCGTGGTCGGCTGTTCATCATTTGAG
>JZKD02S1669864.1:611710-624688 GCA_000966675.3 Picea glauca
ACAGAAAAGGGTAGGATGCATATGGCTTACCTCCAAGCACAAGTGCCAGATCCCAAGGTGATATCAGATTACAAAAGGGCCACCTTTGAGTTTCAGGCTAAGGACGTGCATCCAGCGGATCAGATGGATCTGCACAATCAGACTGGCGAGATGGTTTTCCACACTTTGTCCCACACTATAGCTTCTTCATCAAAATTTCGGGTAGCTTTGAACAATGCGCAGACCCAACTGAAGCTGGAGAAAATATCATCTTTCGCAAAGGACAACAAAATCAAGACGTTGGAGGACCTAGTCCTAAAGATTGGTTACGACCCTGTGAACATCAAGGCCGCCGAAGAGGTGATCAAAAAGAAAAATGCTGACATCGCATCCTTAAGAAAACAGCTGAAGCTCCCTCCAACAGAGGATCCACAGGCCAAGGAGATAGCCGAAAAGGAAGGGGAAAAGGATGAGATGTTAAAATTACTCATGGAGCAGAATGCTTAGCTAAAGGAGATGGAGGCAGAGATGGAAATACTGCTAAAAGAGAAAGAGAAGGCAAAGACAATGGAAGGCATCCCATTGAGTGCTATCCCAATTGCAGGATTGAGCACAACAACAGTGACAACCGTTCCATCAGCTGCATCAGTGCCACTACCGGAGGGAACAATAGACTTGGCCAAGTCTATGGAGAGAATGAACCTGCAAGAGTTAGAAATCAGTAGGCTTAAGAAAGAAGTAGAGAATCTCCAAGAGCTAAAGACTTCTTTCTAGACAAGTCTATCCAAAGAGAAACAGGTGAATGAGCAAATCAAGAATGAGTTACAGCATCTCCAGAAACAGACAATGGCCGGAAAGACTTTGGCAGAGGTGAAAGAGATTGTGTGGACAAATATTTCCAAGTCCATGAATGAAATCTGGCCAATGGTTCAAATCATGTTTGAACAAAATGAGTTGCTCGAGAGGAGTAAGCAAGCTCTTGAGAAAATCAGAATGGAGTTGGGGGACATGCCAGCCCAAGCGAATGAAATCATAAGGTTCCTGAATTCAAAAACCAGGGAGGAACTAGAAGAATTAAAGATTGAGGACAGGACAGAAACCATACTTGAAGTCAAAAGGGTTCTGACCAAAAGGGGTCTCATGCTTCAGCTTGAGGAGAAGATTCAAGTCATGGATCAAGGAGTGCAGAAGTTTTTCAATAAGATAGATGCTCTCCAAAGGAATGGCTTACCTGGCCTGAAGGTCATCAATGATAAATTAATGATGCTCCCTGACTACAAGAAGAGGTTGACAGAAATATCTAAGGACAGTTCAAAGTTTGCAGGGGTACAAGGGAGTATCACAGGTAGAGCATTCATGGAGGCCCTGCAGTTGGATATTAGTATCCAACATGAAATTAAACACATATTCGCCATCAAGCCTACATTTTCTAAATATACAGACATGGATGAAGTGTATCGGAGATTGCTTAAAGTCACAGTGACAGGTCATATCAGATGGGAGGAACTGTGTGATCTACTAGATTAGCAGATGAGCTGTCACAATCCAGTCACCGGTCCAGTCAGAAGAGATAATGAAAGCACCTCGCCAACGACCTACCCCAGAAATTTCCGCATGCAGTTGTAATGAGTCATCAAACAGTTTTTGATTAGTTAAAGCAGTTAGACTAAAAATAAAATGTGCACGTCCTGATCAGTTATGACAGGAACGTTTGTAATTTGAATTATAAATACTTCAACTCTCGAAGTATTGAGGGTTGTTGATTCACACACCCTACTGCTATCAAGTTGTACTATTTTTGAGATCGGCCATTAATAAAGAAGAGGCATTTACAGGATTCTTGCGTATGTTCACTGGTGATGTTGATATTCTAAGCTAAATGTTTTTCTTTCTCTCTATTCATTTTGTTTTCTGAATCTAATCTTTACGAATAGCGTTATGTTGCAGGATTTATCTTTGATACCCTGTTTCCGATTCTAAAGATTTATATGTTTATATTCTAATACCTTCAATTAAGAAATTCTTAACTGCTTGTTAGTTGAAGTTATTTTCCTCATCTTTTCTTCCGTCCATCATCTTAATTTATAAAGATCCAGTGAGTATATTATCTCGCCCTGTGGAGGTTTTCTTTAGCATTTCTGGTTGTATCGATTATTTATTTAAATACAGACCCCATAGCCCAATGGATGTGTAGACCGTCTCAACCAATTTATAAACCACTTATACAAAAAAACAAACTCGTGCCTTTACCTAACCTAAAATCTAAACTAAAAAACAAAGCTAAATCACATAGAGAGATCCCTCTCTGAAGCTGGAAGGGCTAGATCCCAACTTTAAAAGCGGTTGGTTAAGGTTATCCCTTGTAGATTTCTTCTACAACCTCTAGGAAGATATTATGGCAAGATTTGGTTGTCCAAGCAGGATCATCACTGATAATGCTGCATCCTTCAAGTCTGATCCATTGATCAAGTTCTGTGAGCAATTTGGGATTTCATTGATTCACTCCACTCCCTATTATCCCCAAGCCAATGGACTGGCAGAGTCCTCTAACAAAAGTTTGATTAAGCTTATTAAAAGACTGTTAGAAGACAATAAGAAGGCATGGGATTCAAAGCTCAAATTTTCTCTATGGGCTAATCGAGTGAAAACAAAAATCTCCCTAGGCATCTCCCCTTTCCAACTTGTTTATGGGACAAAAGTCGATTTTCCTTCTCAACTGGCTTTACCTATAGAAAAATTCTTTCAGGATTATCCAGGAGAGCCTGATGATATGATCAGAAGGATTTAGAAATTGGTGGAGGTCTAGAAGACTAGAGAGTAGGTGATGGACAAAAATCACGACCATCAACAAAGGATCAAGCAAGCCTTTGACAGAAAGGCGAGAAAAGAAGATTTCCAGTTGGGAGATCTAGTGCTTAAATGGGATGCACCCAAGTAGGACAGAGGAAAACACAACAAATTTGAGGCCTTGTGGATCAACCCCTTCAATATTTCTGAAGCATTTCCAAACAATACTTACAAGTTACAGAATCTAGAGGGTGACGAAGTTCTTGGTGGCCCTGTAAATCAACACTTCCTGAAGAGGTTTTTTGTTTAAAGTCGTAATCATCTTCCCACCATTGTAAATACCGTTCATGTTTTTCTTGTTTTGTTTAATAAAAGACTCCACAACCCAACACTAAGGAACTGGAGCTATGTGTTCTTAGAAGCTCGTAAGGAGCATGCCATCCCCCATGGAGCCTAATGTTATCACATAATCCAGTCAAGACCTTCAGGGCTTGTGGTTTTCTACCTAAGTCTTCGATTTTGCTTGTCTTTTCCCCTTTTTGCAGACCCGATCATGGTTTTCTTTTCCCTCCCAGCATGTATGGTTCTTTCATTGCGTTCATCCTTATCAGTCAACCAGTTTTCCCTATCAACATGCCCGAAAGATATTGGCCCTAAATTTCTCTATCTCTTCCAAAGGGCGATCACTTCTCCCCTTTACCTCCATCACTGAGCCTTTGTTTTCCCAAGCCTAAGTCATGTCGTCCAAGTCATCATTTTCATTTTCTGCATCACTGAGAGCAGTCAAATAGTGACACGAATCAAGCAAGTGGGAAAAGATCAATTTTCAGCGGTGAGGATCCGTCGATGGAGCAGATCGACATTCATCAGGTAATTGGGGCCGTGAAGTTACACAGAGGTTTGCATCAGGCGGAGGCTCGAAATGATCTAAGTCGTCTGATCTAGCAGGGACAAGTGGCAGCTGATTGAATGTTTTCGAGAGTCGACATTTCAGGGTTATCATCAACAAGTGCACCCATAGCCAAAAACCATGAAATGCGAAATTGCGGAACCCCTGGGGTTGGGCCCACGGTCCTATCCCCTGGTCTAAAAGAAAGTAGGTTGGAAATTGGGGGCTAGATGGAAGGTAAGAGATAGGCAGCCAAGGTCATTTGATGAAAGGAATTATGGGTCATCCAAACCAAGAAGACACGTGGCACTGGATAGGAGACTTCGTGGTTTCACGGATCGGGGATCCCGAAGACAGCGATGTAGAAATCCCTGAAAGGAAAAATCTTGGAGACTGATGGATCAATCTCAGCCGTCCAAAGACTCGCGGCGCAGGATCTGGTCGGAAGGGGGTGTTTTTCCCTTCATAATGGACACCATGATGAAAAAATGACAAAACGTGGGTTAAACAACCCACTTATCCTAAGTTTAAGGCATGGAAGCGCGTTGTGCTAAGCAGCATGCAGATCTTGGTGGCCAAAATCTGTGTGCCCAGATCTACAGCCGAGGATCCACATCGGACCCCCTCCCGCCATTCTACCTTTAGTGGAGGGGGGTGGTCCGAGTTGGTGGCTTCCAAGTGCGAGGCCCCAACTAACGTGTTTCCCTCTCCTTAACTCTGACCCCCCCCCGCCTAAAACCTCTTACCACTGCCTACCCCCTCCGAGTAGACCGCTTACCACCATCTCTTACTACTCCCACCTCCCGCTGACATCTATCTCCCACTTCGTCTCTCACCTTTGACCATCACATCGTCTGCTCCCCCTCATCCTTTCGTTGCCTCACACCTGGCGTCCACTCACCTCTATGCCATATCACGTTCTGCTCCTACCTATCATCTCCTGTTAGGTGTCCTCCCCTCATACTCCCTCTCACTTCCATCTAGGCAAGTTATCCCCATTGTGATGACTACCTTAGTCTCTCCCCCGCCTCCACATCATCGTCCCGTGCCACTTCACCCTTGTCCTATCGCACCGTAGCACCCATGTTTTCTTCCACCCATTCTTTCCCAGTCACCTTTCATCTGCCACTCTTGTACACATGGGCGCCTCTCATATTACCTCCACTTCGATAGCGCCATCGTCTCCTCCAAATCCTCATCCATGCCCGTCGTCTGGGTCCCCTTGTAGCAGTTCAACGAAGCAATAGATAGCCAGGGGAAGGTCGCCATGTCCTAAAAATGCAGAGTTGACTTGGTACTCTCCAAGCCTGAGGAAGTATTTAATGAAAACAAGGATGGTGGGTGAAACATCGTCTCCTTCCATAAATAGAAGGCCAGAGAGGGAAAAATCATGGAAGTAGACTGTCAGTCCAGTCTGACAGAGATCGCGTCTGACATGAGACTGCATGGGCAGTTTGGCCAACGTCTGCATGCACAAACTAATAGAGAAACTCACCAACACAAAGCCTTAAACTCATGACATGATCACACCTTCAGAGGAGGGAGCCAGTTCTAAGTGTTTCTAGGCATTTTTGCCATTTTGTTAGTATCGATGGTAGAGCTACGCTCCCAATTGTAATGTTTGATGAGGCCTCTGGTTCTCTGGTTATGAATGATACTTGAGACTTCTTGTTTAATGGAAGCCAACTTCTTCTTTTATTCCTTGCTTCTGACTCTTAAATCTCAGGCATGGATGATCCAGTCGGGTGTTGTGACTATCGTATAGTGTATGTTTGACTATATCTGTTTTCACAGCATTTTAAGTTTCTTGAATTTTTCAGATCTGAGAGGATCTTATATCTGAGACTTTTCCTCCAAAGGTTGTTGGAAGACTGGATGTCCAGAGCAGACCTTCATACCTTTCTCATCTTTATTCCACCTACTCACTACTATATAAACTCATTGGCTCAAGTTAGATCAAGACCTCACTTATCTATGCATTTCCAACCCAGTTTTCTGAGTTAAAGTGATATTATTCTTAGTTTACTCTCATTCGATTACCCTTTTTATAACCAACCTGTGACATACAAAATGATGGGTATCAGGCTTTCCCTCATCGCAGGTTGCTTAAGCATCAGTAGCGTGCCTATGTCAAGATTTTTTTTTTTTAAGAAGAGGCAGTCAACCTCTTCCCTGATTGAGGTTTTACTTCTTAGGGTTTCTTGACTGAGTTTGGTGTCTCTATTTTTACACGCAAATCCTGGGTTAGGTTTCAGTTTACTTGTCTTCTTGTGGTTCCTATCTTTTTTAACTTATTTTTAGCTTGAAATTTTAAGAAAAATGAGTTGCATTTTGAATCGTGTATTCATCAGTTTCTTTTAGAATCTTTTGTTATTTCTTCTCTGATTAGAAGAAAATATAAAAAAAAAAACTTAGCTTGTTAGGTCTCTTTCTTTCTTGGCATCGCTTTTCATTTTTATTTGAAAAAGAAAAAGAAATTAGCATAGTGTTGTGTTTTCTTCTCATCTTAAAATCATTTCAAAATAAAAATAAGAAAGATAATCATTATTTTCTAGTGTTCTTATAAGTTTATTTTTTCGCAAGAGTCTTAACAACATCAGTTGCACTACCGCACCCTTTTTTTGAGTAAATCAAGCCATTAAAAAGAACGCTAAGTCTAAAATTAACTAGACTTTATGTTTGTAGGGTCAATCAACTAGTTTAGGCTAGAGCCTTGAATTAGGTTGGAGAGGAAACTCTTCAAGGCTTTAAAACAAACATCGAAGTCCAGTAAACGTGAAAGTTATCTGGGACCCCCCTCTAACACAAGGGATAACCATGAGGTCGCGTGCAGAAAGGTAACAGAGATAACCCCTCCAAAGCCGGACCAAGCATAGTGGGGAACACATATTGAGGATATGTCGTGGGATACTATCGGTTGCATTTTCCTACGGAGCTTCATGGATCTCGAATCCATTTGATGTCCTCAGTTCTCTTCCAGACCACTTGCTCTCGATACCCTCAGTAGGTTTCGGGCTTGTTATCCTGCTCATTGCGGTCCACCCGATTGTCTACTGTACCCGCCTGGTGATTGTTCGCGAGCTGGCAACTTAGTTGCCTTTATTCTAGGGACTTACACAAGTGATTGCGGGGGTATACCATGGTACCTAGGATAGATGCCGGGACACGCTTTGTAGAGTATACCTGGAGAGTGTTTCCATTTTCAAGTTTCACTTGCACTAGTAAGTTTCTCTAGTGTTGGCTTACGTAACTGTTCTTCCTACTAGATAGTGGTCTGCTTGATTTTCCTTTAGGAACTTTTAGTGTGTTCTTTGTGCTCCCTAGTTTTCCATAGTGAGTTAGTCAGTCATTTCTTTGGGTCTCTTACCTAAGGTGGTAGAATACCCACTCCGTTGGTCGTGAGTACTTTTTGGTTTTCCACTTAAAAACGTGGAGCCGCCTCTCTATAGGCGTTGTTTTTATAACACTGGTTCGTTGGAGTTAGTGTGTGAGACTTTTACGGACTTGAACGATCTTGCAAGGGGAGAACTTGTGCATAGGATCTTCATGGCTAAAATTATTGACGATAGTAACCAAGGAACCCCTTCGCAAGGGGATTCTTGTGCTTTTCCTTTCTTCAGAAACATTGGTGTCCCTTTGATGGCCACTTTGTACATTCCCGGGTTGAATGTGGGACTACCAGTTTGGTTGGGTACAATTCCAAATGTCGCAAATGCTCTTGACACTTCTTAGTTAAGCACTTTATGTCGTGGGCATAATGTTGATGTTCCTTCATCAACAAAGTCTTCTCCTCCTCCTTCTCCTGCCTCTAGTGAAAGTATAGTTACTAGTAACCGGAAGTCTAAATGAAATAGAAAGAGGAAGAATAGGAAGAATAAATCACCAACCTCTACTAGTCATGTTGGAGATAGTTCCTCAACCTCTGCAAGTCATGTTGAATACCATCACCCAACCTCTACAAGTCATGCTAGGGGAAAGCACCCAACCTCTGCAAGTCATGTTGTATATAGGTCGTCAACCTCTCCAAGTCATGTTGAAGACCAACACCCAGCCTCTGCAAGTCATGTTGGGGGAAAAAGTCCAGTCACTGCTAGTCATACTGGAAATAGGTCTATAGCCTCTGCGAGTCATGTTATCAACCAATCACCAACCTCTGTAAGTCATGTTATTAATATGTCGACAACCTCTACTAATCATGTTGGAGACAAGAAACCAACCACTACTATTCATGTTGGGGGCACTGATTATGTTGAGAAACCTAGACGGATATGACATAAGCCTAAGTTCCCTTGTAAGATTGCAAGGGAGATCACCTTACTCATATGTGCCCTGGCATTCCAGAGGTACAAAGATTGTGGTCCCTATCTGCAAGCTCTTATGATTCTGATTCTTCTAAGGTTTCCTCACAGTCTATTCAGTCCTTGGTTGATGAAGTGGTCATGTCGATGCAGTCTTCGACTGATCCCACTCCTATGTTGGGGGGTGAGGTGCCTTTAGACCATGTAGTCTCAAATCTTATTCAACCATTGGTTGAGAAAGTGGTCACGCTGATGTAGTCTTTGGTTGATCCCACTTTTCTCTTGGAGAGTGTTGAGTCTACCAAAGTGGTCATGCCGATGCAGTCTTCGGTTGATCACACTCTTCTCTTGGAGAGTGTCGAGTCTACCAAATTGGTCACACTGATGCAGTCTTCGGTTGATCCCACTCTTCTCTTGGAGAGTGTCGAGTCTACCAAAGTGGTCACGCCGATGCAATCTTTGGCTGATCCCACTCTTCTCTTGGGGAGTGATGTGTCTACCGACTATGTTTTTAGAATTTCTAGTTCAGTACTTTCAGAACAAGGGGGCATTCTGCTCACTTCGAGAAAACCCCATCCAAGCCCTAGGATGGTTTCCTTTGATTGGAATGACCTTGTTGAGACTCGTCTTCCTTCTTCCGCACCCTTTCAAATAAGGGTTGAAGTTAATTCAACAAACATTTATCGATGTATTATGGATGAAGGAGCCTCTGAAAGTATTTTATCCTCCTCGTTTTTGAAAGTCTTGGGATCTCCCGAGCTTGTGTCTGCTTTGCATGAGTTTTTGGCTTTTGATAGACGTCCTAGTGAATATTTGAGGGTTCTTCCTTAGTTTCCTATCTCATTAGGTGGGCATATTTTCCTTGTTGATGTTATAGTAGTGCAAGGCCCATTAGATTTTAATATGATTCTCAGGCGTGATTATGTATATGTTATTAACGTTGTGGTGTCTACACTCTTCCAGGTGATGCATTTCCCTCATGATGGAAGCATTGTCACTATCGACCAGCTGGCATCTGATAATCACCATCATAATTCAGTGTTAGTTCAGACTGCCCCGTTATATGTTCCTAGTGTTCGTGTAGGCTCTACCCTACCATGGGTTAATTATGTGGTGTCTTATCCTCGGTGTTCAATTTCTTCTGAGTAGGAACCTGTGCAATCATGTTTTCCTTCTCGAGACTTGGTCTCAACAATTGATCCATTGGTTTATCCAATGGGGGCATGGGAGCCCTTTCTTCCCCCTCTCGGTCCAAGTGATCTTGAGTCTCCTTCTGAGTCTGATCTCATTGTTTGTAGATCCTCAAGCCCTTGTGCTTGTGATTCTTTGCTGATAGACTCTGCCAATCCTGGCCAAAGCCTCCATTGTCATATGGAATATGGTCAGTTTAATTCACCCTTTAGGACTGTCGACCCTCATTTGCGTGATTTCTTGGATTTTGAATTGCCTTTAGATGAGGCTATCCTTGAAGCCATGACTACAATTTCTATACCGTGGGAGGACTTACATCGTGTTTTGTGTTTTCTTCCCTTTTGGGAGACTTTCCAAGTTGACTATCGAAGAGACTCTTGGTCTGAGACTAGCAGTGGGATCTATGTGAACTAGTTTCATACATGAGTCATAGCCCCATGGAGTCTTATTTAAGCCCTTTTCAGACTCTAAAAATTAAAATATTGTCGATTGATCTTGTTGTCCTTCACACTTACCAAACTAAAATTTGAAGGCATGTCTGTCCAGCGGTAGTTTACCCCTTTTCGGTCTAGATTTTCAATTTTACAAACAAGGGTATACTCTAGGAACTTCGGTTCACTAGAAGAGTATTCTCAGGTATAATTTTAACCCTTTTTCGAGCCTGAGGGACTAAATTTACAAAAAAGGAACCCCCATAGAGTCCATAGTTAATATCTTTTCAGAATCCCTAAAATTGAAAGATCGTCAAGTGACCTTGTTCCTTCACACTCATTAATTGGTCCAGAAGAACATACTATACAGAGTCCATAGTTAAGCTCTTTTCAGACTCCTTAAAATTGAAAAGATTGTCAAGTGACCTTGTTCTTTCACACTCATAAAATTGGTCCAGAAAAACATCTACTAGCATGAGTTTACTCTTTTTTCTAGCTTGTAGATTAAGGAGGAAAAAGGTACACCTCGGGAGATTCGTCTCGCCGGGAGAGTTCTCCTAAGTAGATTTTATATTTTTTCGGGCTAAGGAGACTAAATCTAGAAAAAGGCTGTGAGTCCATAGTTAAGCTCTTTTCAGACTCCTTAAAATTGAAAAGATTGTCGAGTGATTTTGTCTTTGTCACACTTGTTAAAATGGTTTTGAATAGACGTCTTTTCGGTGCTATTTTATCCCTTTTTCAAACCGACTGGACTATCTTCGAAAAAGGTACCCCAATGGAGTCTTTTTTATGATTTTTCAGACTCTCTTAAAATGAAAAACCACCGATCTTACCTTCTCTGGGCTCGTTAAAAATTTCATTGAAGGGAGTTTTCATTGTGTCCTGCTAATCACATTTTCATCTCTGCGTCTTTGGCCTAATGTCAGCGCCATGTTGCTCTCAACTGAACCTTTGAAGCATGCCTTATACGCAAGCCTTGTAGCACTTTGCCTCTGTGACCTGACACCTTGACCCATGGAGGAATTTTCCCGAGTGTCCTTTTCCTGCACATGTCTCCTTGCTATGAGCATTAGTGTGTTCCTTGCGCTTGGAACTAGTATGCTTGTGACACTCATTCCTCCTTTGTAATGTAGCATTCTTTTATTCTTTTTCAAGATCTTTAAAAATATTGAAAAAGACAAAAAAATCAAATATACCCCAAAAAGAGGATGGAAAATATATTTTATTTTTCTAGAAGCACGATGAGTCGCCCTTGGACAAAGCACATCCTTTCATTTGTTCGTCAAGATTTGGGATCTAATATGACCTTAGGAAGTTGTTCTCGTTACATAGAGTTGTTTCCTCCTCCATTTGGTTATTCTTCCAAACATATGGAGAGTTTGTGTTGCCTCCTACATCATAGACTTATCTCAACATCATGTTGCCTAAGTCTGATCACTTGTCATGCTATTTTCCAAGGAAAGTTTTACCCAACCTGATTCAGCCTTTCTGTAGTTTGTCTCTTGACCTCATGCCCGACCATCCCAAAAGACCAATCAAGTCTTTGTTTGAAATCAATGAAGTTATTTGCCTGATCATCGAAATCCTCTTGTTTGTTCCTGATGAGCCATCCAAGACCTCTGGGTAGTGAGATAGTACACTCAAATTACACTCCTACCCGATTTTTGAAGATATTGAAGTTCTTGCTCGAGATATGAAGGACTCATCTCCAACCATCTGGCGTCGTTCGCTTCTTGAAGATGGATACTATACACGTATATCTTTGATTTTGAGATGTAGATCCATTATGTATTGCTCGCGGCTACACTTTATATAGTTATATGACATGGATCTGTAGTGTATTTGATTAGTAGCCATGATTTATTTCATCCCGAGCATGGGTATTCCAGCCTCGGAGAGACAATTGTTATTTTTTGCAGATGGAACCTCCCGAACTCTGGTCCCGAGCACACTCTCTCCGTACATTGGTGAAGATTTTGTTATGTATTTCTGACCTCACACATTAGGGGGAATCTGTTATAACCCTAAATTTCTCCATACATGCATACCTAGCATTTGGCCCTCTTACTTTCTATTTTTGCCAAGCCATCACTGCGTAGCTCTTCTTAAAAACACTATTTTTGAAGATGTACGCACCTTGCACCACTAGTTCCTGCACACATATGCTTTATGCACCACTATAACCTGTGTACATATTCTAGATGCACCATTACATCCCGCGTATACTTGCAAAAGTTGCAAAAATTAAAAATTTGCAAGGAATTCGTTGAGATTACGGGCTATTGGGTAGTTTCCCAACTGATCCACCGCCTATAGCCCGTCACCCAACCGAATAACCATACTTTTGTCATATAAAAGGAGGTGTTGGGGTCTCATTCCTAAGCTAAGCATAATAACAATGAAACTCTGTCTTTTTCACATCCGCTCCTTGCCCCAAGAATTTGCAGCCACCTTGTGAGATTTACATCAGAATTTCCCATTTTTTTCTTTTTCCTCCATCATAAGCCTATTCCATTTCCCAAGAAGAAGTTTGAGAGGAGAAAGATACATGGAAGCACAGTTGGATCTTGGTGAAGAGGAGACCAGACCAGGTTCGTGGAGTAGTCGTTGACCTTGTTGTAAGTAAACATTGTGATATCAATAAAAGGAATACTTTTTTTGTCCCGAAATATGATGTGTCAAATCATGGTATTTGGTTTATGCTTTATTCTAACATCTAACCCATGATTTATATATGAGATTCATGTTTGTAGTTCCCTTTTTATTTGTTTTTGAATGTAGGTCAGCCTTAGGAGGAGGCTTGCAGTCAACGGAGCTATCAAGCGCGAGAGGATCGACACCGGATGCGGAGTAAAAGGTAAAGTTACCGGATCTTTTCACTTTGTCTTTCATATATGAATTTGGGGTATGTTCAGGGTAGTTATAAAAGTAGGATACTTTTAGACGGTTAGATATGCCTACATGTTGAATCCTAGTGTAGTCCATAGGGGGTTTTTCCCACTATAGCACTATGTGGCAGAGAAAGAGATCCCATTCCTTGGGTTGTGCAGGTTGATGGGGAAAGAGAGATGGTGGATTGGTATAGTTGTAGGAGTCTACATATTGTGGAAAATTTGGAAATTGGGATGTTTGAGAGGATTAAAGCTATCCATAGTTGATTTAATCCTTGTGGACTCATAGCCTCATTTTGGGGGTGGACCTATTGCATAAATATTAAGAAAAATAGAGAGCCTATGGTAAGGTGGAACATCCTTCGTTTTCAACTAGTTAGTAGTTATTCCCTACAAATATAAGTGATTATGTTTGATCTATGAATATGTTGAATTAATGTTGTTATATTATGAATTGAATTAGTTTCCAGTTTGTTCAGTTTTGTCTACATGTTAATCCTACATATGGAACT
>JZKD02S1669864.1:628584-642898 GCA_000966675.3 Picea glauca
ATATGTATGGCATGGTTTTTGTTGACAATTGCAATCAATCACTATCTTTACAGAAAAGGGAAAGATTGATTTTGATATTTCTGGGAATGTGAATGTTGCAAGGTTTTGTTGAATAAGCTATGAGTTAACGTATTTGTGGAAGTTTTGAGGATGGATTTGCACGAGGGCATGAAAATACATCAGTGGGGGAATATGTTCCATGACTTATTTATACCATATCTGGATGCTATTTGAAATTGTTGAATTTTTGGGGCAGCGTGTTGTCAACACTTTTTGACCAGAATGTTGTATCAACCGATGCATTGTTTAGTTTATTGGCAACAATTCTTTCAGAACTTATTACTTGGACAATTTATGACAGTAAGTTTTCAACACTACTTTCCATTATTGTCTCAATCTTGGCTTTTAGGTTACTACCACCATTTTCATAAGAAAATAAGCTCAAAGAATTCAAAATTTTTGAGCTTGTATGAAGGATGAATTTTGAACAACTTGTATATTCCAAAATGACATCCTACAGGAAATTCAGAATAGGTACGGGAATCCCAGAGTAAGTACGGGAATGATGATGTAGCTGCATTTTTATAAAAAACATTATAGAGTAGAAATTGATTTTTCAATATCTCCCAAACCGTACACCTTTTGGCCACGAAATTTGGAACATATATGCATCAAGGTATGACAAATAAATACACCAAATTCCAATCAATTCCGGTTTGTATTCTTCAAGAAATTGACCATTGAAATCTTCAACCATTTTTCCTTTTTCTTGAAATTTGTGCACCTGTTGGCTTTGATTTTTGGTGAGTAGGAGCATAAGAATGATCTGAACAACCTCACAAAATTTTATGGAAAACTAGTTTGTAGTTTGATAGATAAATCAATAGAAGTGATTGCAAATTTTATAGTTTATTGCCTTTATCAATGTTGCTACAATCCCACTATGAGGGTCAAAATATTTGCTTGATTTTCAAGCGGAAAATCTATTGGGGGATCATTTATAGAAAATATTATGTGAGGTTAGCTCGGAGATGCATGGAGTTTTATTCTCAAGAAATCTTGTGAAGCGATCTAGTTGTAGCGGTATTTAGAATGTGACTACTAGTTTAAGATGTATATACACAAATTATATATCCAGAATTGTTGAAGATGCTACATGCACATGCACAGATTTGTTATTCAATTAGAATGCTTGTTGTCCACAAATGAATGCTATACTTGCATAATGGAATAAGAAAGCAAGCTCAAACATTTTTATCTTTACTTGGTATGAAGTATATGGGCATAGCCTTCTTGATTTAATTGATGAAAATCATTGATTGAACTTGAATATGTATGATGATGTAGCTTGGTTGCTTGTTGCCCATATTTCACATGGCTATCCATATTTTTCATCACATGTAGTTTAAAGTTGATGTTTGCCAACAAAGGTTCCTTTCACCCATTGACTTAGAGTTTGAGAAGGTGACATAGCCACACCCGCAGGCACGTTCGCTCTCACAAGATCTTCTCTTTCCTCTGCCCGAAGAACGCCAAGGTTCTTCTATTTCCCTATTGGGAAATCTGCACCCACAGATCTCTTTCGCGATTCCCCCTCTCTTTACTTATCGGGAAATCGAAACTCGCGACTTCACGAGTACTGTGGTCGCGCACTTTGTGTCTCTCAATTCCCCGAAACTCGATATGGGTCAATGCCAACCCTTTTTCACTCCTGTCGGGGTTTTTCTCTGTCGGAA
The DNA here is from genome assembly GCA_000966675.3 of Picea glauca. Lineage (NCBI taxonomy): Eukaryota > Viridiplantae > Streptophyta > Pinopsida > Pinales > Pinaceae > Picea > Picea glauca. Next base: position 630,321 of record JZKD02S1669864.1, read on the forward strand.
TTTCGCTACTCACGATATTAACCGCCTTGCCTCTCCGACTCCCAAACCCCAATACGCCGAACCTTTGAAGCACTCGGGGGTTGACTTTTCAATGCCGTCACCTCCGTCGGGATTTCGAAGTTCGCGAGTTCGCGAATCCAAATGCAATGAGTTTCGAGACTTACCTTTCCCCAAACTCTGATACGGCGTGCCACCTGTCCTCCACCAACTCCTGTGGCCCACACACACTGTCCTTCGACTGTCGGGATATCGCGTATCGCGATATCGTGATTCCTGTTGCAATAATTTGGAGCTTTGACTCACGAAACCCCGATTCACGATATGCGTATGAATCCAACGACCCTCGTGGCCTTGATCAACGACCCTTATCCCTCTTGGGTTTGTGAATAGGTCCACCCTTGTGTTGTAACCTCTTTGCTCCTCCACAAGATCCAGCGGCTCTCAGTGTTTTGTGAAATCTCCTTAGAGAATTTCGACCGTCCGTTCTTCCCTTCGTAATCCACAAAATGACTAAATGTTCCTTTGCAGAACCCGTCCACTTGCACGTAACTTGCGATACCTCTTGAAAGCCTTCCAGGCACAACCTGTCTATGCTGTCCTTCAACAAACTTGAAGGCCTATCCTTCCCGAGCTTTCCACGACTTTCAAACCCTCAGAAAGAAACCCTTGCACACACTCCTTGCAGCAAATCTTCAACAACGTTGAAGTGTTGAAGTCACTCAACTCTGCGCACACCTGCAACAGGAGTCCTTCACTACTCTCACTCAGAATCACAACTATGAGACTTAGCTTAGCCTGCGCACTCCTTGCACGGCTTCTGTAACCCACTTTCACTCTTGGGCGAATGAGAACAAAAGTTAACTATTTGAGCCTTCTGTCAATGCACTCCTTGCAGGAATCCTTGCTCAAATAGAGAAACAATTGAAACTCATTCTCTCTTCCTCTCAGACTTCAATTCAAACATGAAATCATATACACAACATATAAAATCAAATGTATAACTGGAAGCAAACATCAATTGAGCATAACATCAATACACAGAGAATAGACACATAACCATGAATTTGAATCAAAGCTTCTTTTATTAATTCAAATATCAGTACATGGGTGTTCTTTACACAACTCTTTGCATGCTCTTCTTCCTGAATGCTCTGAATTATGTTACAATGCACAATGAGGGTGTCTATATCCCGTTTCCCTCTTGCGCTTTCAAGCTGTCTAGTCTAGAATTAAAATTCTACCTACTTTACATTAACTATCATAAATGCCTCTCTATCTACTAAAGGACGAGAGATATCTGCTCAAGGTCCATTTACATATACAAGTGCACCTCATCTTAATGGCTCATTTAAGATTTGCGCAACAATTTCAAAGTGTTTTCAAAATTTGTGCTGGCTTGTCCAGTTGTCTTCCGCTTCTGCGCTGGCTTGTCCAGCTGTCTTCCGCTTCTGCGCTGGCTCGCTTGATGTGTTGGCGATGCTCCTGCATCATACTCTTCGGATTGAAAACTTTCATGGGATCTTGTCCATGAGCTCCTACACGGTCTGTCCATGCTTCTGTATCACTGCTTTGGTCTCCCAGCTGGCATATTCAACTGGATGGTTCTTCCATTTGACCAGATACTTGAAGTATTGCTTTCGCCTGGTCCTATTGCTCACTCTCTTGTCCAATATGCATTCCATCTGTGGCTTCTCTACAACTGGCATTTGCTTCATCCACTGGATCGTTGGCTGCTCATATCCAGTCTCTGCTTCTCCATCTTTGTATGGGTACAAATCTGAGATGTTGAATATCAGAGATATTTCGATCCCATCAGGTAAATTAATCTCATAATCATTCTCCCCAAACTTCTTTAAGAACCTACATGGCCCGATTTTCTTCATTTTCAACTTGTTGTATGTTCCCCTCGGGAACCTTTCCTTCCTCAAATGTGCCAGAACTAGATCACCAACCTCAAACTGAAGTTGTCTTTTTCGCTGATCTGCTCTGCGTTTGTATTCCTGACTTGAATCCAGCAGTCGCTGCTTCACCTTGTTGTGAAGTTCTTTCATCACTTCTGTGAATTCTTTTGCACTTGCGCTCCTAGTCGCCATCGGTTCTGAATCCTTCAGTTTAGAAACTCCTCTCGGCTGCATGCCATATACAACCTGAAATGGACTTTTGCCTGTTCTCCTGTTCACTGAGTCGTTGTACGCAAATTATGCCTGTGGCAATATGTTGTCCCAACTGCTGTGGTGCTCTGTCACCAAGCTTCTCAGCAAGTCTCCTAGACTTCTGTTGACCACCTCTGTCTGCCCATCGGTCTGAGGATGATAAGATGAACTAAACATCAAATTAGTCCCCAGCTTCTTCCACAAGGTCCTCAAAAAATTCCCTATGAACTTCGTGTCTCTGTTTGAAACTATACTCTTCGGCAACCCATGAAGTCAAATGACCTCTTTGAAAAAAAGGTTCATGATGTGAGTCGCATCACTGGTTTTCTGGCATGGGATAAAATGTGCCATCTTGGAAAACCTATCCACTACCACAAAGATGGAATCAACACCTCTTTGTGTCCTTGGCAATCCCAGTATGAAATCCATTCTTATCGCATCCCATGGCCTCTCTGGTATGGGCAATGGCTGGTAGAATCCTGCATTCTGCTTCCTTCCCTTCGAATGCTGGCAAATTCTACATCTGTCCATGAACTTATTGACATCTGCTCACATTCCTGGCCAAAAATATGACTCATTCAATTTCACAAATGTTTTGTCATGACCAAAGTGTCCTGCCAAGCCTCTGATGTGTTTCTCCTTCAGCAAGTTCTCTCTCATGGAGCATTTCGGAAAACACAATTGATTTCCCTTAAACAACAATCCTTCCTGGATCACGTAATCTATCCAAGGGATTCTATCTCTAAGAACTGGATTCTCATATTCTTCATACGCTTCTGCAAAATCTGGATCACCTGCGTACATGTCCCTGAGATCTGCAAACCCTAACATTTTGACTCTGAACTCCTGCAACAACAAACATTTCCTGCTCAAAGCATCAACCACTTTGTTAGTAGTACCAGAAATATCTTTAATAAAAAATGTGAAATTCTGCATATACTCAACCCATTTTACATGTTTCTGATTCAACTTTTCCTGTTGAGTCACAAACTGCAGTGCATGATTATCACTTTACAATACAAATTCTTTCGGGATCAAGTAATGCCTCCATTTCTTTAATGCTTGTATGATAGCGTAAAACTCCTTATCATACGTGGAGTATTTTAATTTCTCCTTATTCAGCTTCTCACTGAAATATGCGATCAACCTGTCTTCCTAACTCAAGACCGCTCCTATGGCAAACCCACTTGCATCACATTTCACCTGAAATGTCTTCAGGAAATCCAGCAACACCAAAACCGGTTGTTCCGTGATCTTCCACTTCAACAGATTGAAGCTCTTCTCAACTTCTTCTATCCAGTGAAAAGACTTATGCCACTTCTTCACTGTGTCTAGCATCGCTGTGCTAATTCCACTGAAATTCCTGATGAATTTTCGGTAGAAACTAGCCAAACCATGAAAAATTCTCACCTTGAATACATTCCTCGGTGATGGCCAATTCTTGATTACTTCCACCTTATCTGATCCATCCTCAAATCATTTGCCGAAATAACAAACCCCAAATAAATGAGTTCTATATTCATGAATGAGGACTTCTTCATATTAATCAACAACTTTTCCTGCTGTAGCTTCTGCATCACTGTATCCAAATGCTTCAAGTGCTCTGCTACTGATTTACTATAAACCAGTATGTCATCCAAATACACAATGACAAATTTCCCGATGAACTCCCTCAGGACTTTGTTCATCAACCTCATAAAGGTACTTGGCGCATTTTTTAAGAAAAATGGCATAACAAGCCATTCATACAAACCCTCGGTTATTTTGAATGTTGTTTTCCACTCATCACCTTCTCTCATGCGAATCTGATGATATCCGCTTTTCAAATCGATCTTTGAAAAATATTTCGCTCCGCTCAAGCAATCCATTAAATCATCCATCCGCGGTAATGGAAATATGTACCTGATGGTTATCTTATTGATCGCCCTCGAGTTGGTACACATCCTCCAGCCTCCGTCTTTCTTCGGACTGAGTACTGTTGGAACAACACACAGACTCAAGCTTTCCCTGACTAACCCTTTGTCCAACAACTCCTGGACTTGCCTTTTAACCTCCTCATTTTCTTGCGGCGTCAATCTGTACGTGGCTTTATTTGGAAAACTGGCTCCTGGTATGAGGTCGATATGGTGACTCACACTTCTTATCGGTGGCAACGAATGAGGTAATTCGTCCACTATGATGTCAGCGAACTCTTCCAGCAGTTCCTGAACCTCATCCGGTAAATCATCCACTCTCATGCTAGTCAGAACAATCCTCGGTTTCCTGACCACAAAGAATTGTGGATCTTCTTTCTTCTTAACCTTGGTAATAAGTTCCTTCCCACTCATGAGAAGTACAATGTTTCTTACTTCTAGCTTCACCTCCTTATCCTTAATTGGAAGCAACATATGGGTTCTCCCATTTTTCTCCAGGGTATATGTGTTCATTCTCCCATCATGAATCACATTTCTGTCATATTGCCATGGTCTACCCAGCAATAGATGACAAACATCCATGGGAATAACATCACATAAGATCTTATCATTATATCCACCTATCTTGAATTCAACCAAGCATTGTTTAGTAATAGTTACCTGGTATCCTTTCTGTAGCCACGAAACTCTGTATGGGCTTGGATGATCAGTCGTCTCCAGCTCCAGCTTCTCTACCATCTCGGTTGAAATGAGATTATCTATGCTACCACTATCAACGATGACCTTGCATACCCTATCCTTGGTCTTGCAAGCAGTCCTAAAGAGTCTGGTCCTTTGGACTGAAATTTCCACCTCCTTTTCGGGTGTCAAAAGGACTTTTCGCATCATAAGCGATCTTCCGCCTTCATCATCTTCGGCCTCAACATCCCGCCTCTGCGCTTTGGTGATGTGAGCTTCTCCAATGCCCTTCTTTTTCTATTGACACTCGTAAGACTTGTGCCCATTCTTTTCGCATGTGAAGCATGTGATTACTCCACCTCTGCCTCTTCCTCTACCTCTGGTACGAGGAAAAGTGTTTCCATCAGCATAATATCCTCTCTTCTCAATATATTGTCCTCTTTGTTCAACATATGGCCCTCTCTATGAGGTTCCACCTCTTTCAACTTTACCTTGAGGTTTCTTCCATTCCTCCTTGGGATTCTGGCATTTGTCCTGGGCAACAAATTTTCCTCTAGGCTGGCTTCTGCCTTGGCCTCTTTGACCTTTATTTCGGCTCAACTTCTCCTCTTCTTTCAGATCCAATTGATAACAATCTTCCACCATTCGGATGGTTAGCATGCTTAATTCATCCTGAATGTCATATCTCAGACCATTCAGATATTTGGCAACCTTCTCATCATCGCTCTCCTGATGAACTGCCCTGATGTTCAGTCGATAGAATTCCTCAGTGTATTATTTTACTGTCATCATCTTCTGTCTCAGGTTCTGCATCCTCCTGAATAGAGTGATTTGATAATCCCTTGGGATGAACTTTGCCTTCATCTTTGCGATCATTCTGTCCCAGCTCTTGATCTTATGCTTGCCCTTGCAACATCTATCTGCTTGTAGCTCGTCCCACCACAATGCTGCATGTCCTTTCAGTCTCTTGAATGCATGTTTGACCTTCTTGTCCTCTTCGACATCTTCATAGTCGAAGTATGTATCTAGAGCTCTAATCCAATCTAGTAGCTCCTCTGCATCCAAGTTTCCCTCGTAAACTGGAATGCCCATTTTTTCTCTTGCACCCATCCTGGCAATAGCTTTGATCAAACGCTCGTTTGATGCATCTTCGGCTGCAACTTCCTCCTCTCGTTTAGCCTCAATCTCGCTCTCGGAATCACTCAGATCCCCTGCACTAGCTGTGCGTCTTTGTGTTGTCTCCATGTCTTCGAGTCTTTCTCGGAGATCATGCATCTGCCTCTCCATTTCTGGATTGGTTACCTGCCTGCCTCTTCTCCGCACCTCCCTATCCTCTGGATCGGGTGACTGTCTATCTCTCCTTGGCGGCATGGTGAATCCTTCTCTGCTACAGAAAGCAAAGAATCTTTCTAGGCTCTGATACCAAACCTGACGCAGTCGCACCCGCAGGCACATATGCTCTCACAGGATCTTCTCTTTCCTCAGCCCGAAGAACGCCAAGGTTCTTCTATTTCCCTATTGGGAAATATACACCCACATATCTCTTTCGCAATTCCCCCTCTCTTTACTTATCGGGAAATCAGAACTCGCGACTTCGCGAGTACTGTGGTCGCGCACTTTGTGTCTCTCAATTCCCCGAAACCCGATATGGGTCAATGCCAACCCTTTTTCAATCATGTCGGGGTTTTTCTCTGTTGGAATTTCGCTACTCGCGATATTAACCGCCTTGCCTCTCCGACTCCCGAACCCCTATACGCTGAACCTCCGATGCACTCGCGGGTTGACTTTTCAATGCCGTCACCTCCGTCGGGATTTTAGAGTTCGTGAGTTCGCGAATCCAAATGTAATGAGTTTCGGGACTTACCTTTCCCCGAACTCTGATATGGCATGCCACCTGTCCTCCACCAACTCCTGTGGCCCACACACACTGTCCTTCGACTGTCGGGATATCGTGTATCATGATTCCTGTTGCAATAATTTGGAGCTTCGACTCACGAAACCCCAATTCACGATATGCATGTGAATCCAACGGCCCTCGTGGCCCTGATCAATGGCCCTTATCCCTCCTGGGTTTGTGAATATGTCCACTCTTTCGCTGTAACCTCTTTGGTCCTCCACAAGATCCAACAGCTCTCGGTGTTTCGTGAAATCTCCTCAGAGAATTTCAACCGTCCGTTCTTCCCTTCGTAATCCACAAAATGACTAAATGTTCCTCTGCGGAACCCGTCCACTTGCACGTAACTTGTGATACCTATTGCAATCCTTCCAGGCACAACCTGTCTATGTTGTCCTTCGAAAAACTTGAAGGCCTATCCTTCATGAGCTTTCCACGACTTTCAAACCCTCGGAAAGAAACCCTTGCACGCACTCCTTGCAACAAATCTTCAACAACGTCGAAGTGTTGAAGTCACTCGACTCTGCGCACACCTGCAACAACAGTACTTCACTACTCTCACTCAGAATCGCAACTCTGAGACTTAGCTTAGCTTGCGCACTCCTTGCACGGCTTCTATAACCCACTTTCACTCTTGGGCGAATGAGAAAAAAAGTTAACTATTTGAGCCTTCTGTCAATGCACTCCTTATGGATGACTTCAAATGCACTCCTTGCAGGAATCCTTGCTCAAACAGAGAAAAAATTGAAACTCATTCTCTCTTCCTCTCAGACTTCAATTCAAACATGAAATCATATACACATCATATAAAAGCAAATGTATAACTGGAAGCAAACATCAATTGAGCATAACATCAATACACAGAGAATAGACACATAACCATGAATTTGAATCAAATCTTCTTCTATTAATTCAAATATCAGTACATGGGTGTTCTTTACACATCTCTCTGCATTCTCTTCTTCCTGAATGCTCTGAATTATGTTACAATGCACAATGAGGGTGTCTATATCCCATTTCCCTCTTGCGCTTTCAAGCTGTCTAGTCTAGAATTAAAATTCTACCTACTTTACATTAACTATCATAAATGCCTCTCTATATACTAAAGGACGAGAGTTATCCGCTCAAGGTCCATTTACATATACAAGTGCGCCTCATCTTAATGGCTCATTTAAGATTTGCGCAACAATTTCAAAGTGTTTTCAAAATTTGTGCTGGCTTGTCCAACTATCTTCTGCTTCCGCGCTGGCTCGCTTGATGTGTTGGCGATGCTCCTGCATCAACAGGGGGACATAATGAAAGTTATCAATGGATCTATTTTCATGGGAGGAAATGACAAACAACAATTTATATGGTGGGCTTGATCAGTACCTACTTCCTTTGGCATGAGGACATGCCCATCCTTAGGTGTGGGGGATATGTTGGCTCGCCAATCTGACATATTTTACATCATCAGTTGGTCTCTTTTTAACCATTTCACCCTATCCTCACACCCATTTATTATGCCTATTGTTGTATTTTCCCACACTTCTGAAGTTGATATGTTTAACAAGATTAATGGTATTAATTATTATAATTTTCGTTGTTTTTAATGATTTAGAAGCGGTTTAGACTAATCTTGCCAATGAAAGTTTGTGACAGTTATGTTCCCGCACCAAACCTCCATGTTTAGCATATACACACACCTTTGGGGCCAAAAAATGAAGAAATGGGTTTTGTTAGAAATACCTCCAACATACTGTGGTGTTCATTATTTCACACCTAGGTCATATGTGTGGACCTCTAACACGTAGTCAAAGGACGGGTCAAAATTGTGCCATATTAGCAGCAATAGACTTCAGGCTCTATTCCCAAGAAAATGAAGAAGACTCTAGAATTTATAGAACATGGGGTTTTTGTAGAATGTTTCCATTTACCTAACATGCAGGCATATTTCCAAAATCATGAGCGATCAGGGAGATATTTTTGTTTTTCCAATCTGGGTTTGTCTAGATTTACAGTTTCACCTGCCTTCTCCAATCTTCTAGATGAATGGGTGCGTCCAGCCAACAAGGGAGACTGAATCAATATATTCTCATCATTTTTATGTCATGTAAAATCGTTTGTAATCATTTCTTGGTTATCTTTGCAAACCAAGATCAACTATAAAGAAGAAACCAAATATCTTGTAAGCTAATTATGCTTAGACCAGGCTGATTTGAGGGAATTAGTTTTGATCCATTCCCTTTCTCTTTTTTGTATATATATACAGCCATGGAGTAGATGGGGGGATTAGTATTGATGTATGAGGGAATTAGTATTGGAGAACCATGCTTGAACATTTGTAATCCTTCATTTCATTCAATAAAAATCAGCCACTGATATTATGCCCGTCTTTGAAGTACTCATTTAGTCTGTAAGATTTTTCACAGTGGTGTTAGGTTTGCAAGGGCCACCATTCTCTACATATGCTGTGATACTTTTATTTTCTTTTAATTAGATAGTTATTCTATAGATATAATTCCTTAGAATACATTGCAGCTTGTTTCATTTCTTTCCATTCATTGCTTAGTGATTCATTTCCTGCAGTTTGTTAGCATAAGCTAGAATTGGATTTCATTCCGCATTTCCTGTGCTTGCATCTCAAATATTATGAGCCCCAAGTTGATGATTTGATGTCTGGAATTTATACATATATTTCGACCAACAAAATGACATACACAATTTGCAGAGAAAATATGAGAAAAGAGAAGCTGGAGAGAAAGAAAGGAAGAATTCTCATTAACCAAATGAATGAATGATAATTTACACATGATATACTCTATATAACTCAACTAATGCGCAATGGGGGAGAAGCCAATGTGCCATAGTGGTGGTTTAGAGTGATTTGGACACACACCAACAATTATGGGAGTAAACTGCCACCTAGTCTAGTCTCTCAGACAGTTACGGGAGTGAACTGCCACCTAGTCTGAGTTAACTAGTTTCTCAGTCTTCAGTTAACTGACTGAAACAGATTGAAGTGAGGAGGATATCAAGTAATCATGAGTAATGTGCTATTCTAGTGATTATCCCAAGGACAATGCGCATTATATGGTGATGATCCCAATGTTGCATGGTGATAATCCCAATGTGGCATTTATACTCCACTCAACTGATCAAATTGAAGTGTGAACTGAAGACAATATTCTCCTAGAGGAATATTCACCCTAAACTATAGGAGACTGAATAATGACTAATAAACATAGGGAAAACCTTAGGAAAAATAAATCATAGGTGTGTGTGAAGTATATCCAACACCCCCCCCTAAACATCACTATGGTGAAAATAAATAATGGGTCCCGGCAACGAGGCCATGTTAGGTACCCAAATACAAAAGATACAATGAAATAAAAAAGGAAAGAGATAAAATCTCATGGGAAACCCCCCCCCCCCTCAAATTACAATGTATGTAAAAAGAAGAACCGACAGTTACTAGGAAACTGTTTCCTTCACTCCAAGACGACTGCGTAGAGAATGGAACTTCTACTCACTGAAGGTCTTGGTGAATATGTCTATAATATGTTATACTGAAGGATAGAACTGGAGGTTGATGATCTCCTTGTGTACTAAGTCCCATATGTAGTGCATGTGAATCTCGATGTGCTTTGTTCACTGCCTCTGAACTGGATATCTGCAGAACTTCAGAGTGTTATGGTTGTCACACTATATGATGATCGATCGATGAAACTGAATGCCCAACTCAGTGAGAAAATTTCGTAGCCACATAGCCTAAATAGTTATGTTAACTACCCCTCTATACTCTGCCTTGGCTGAAGATAGAACAATAGCAGATATATTCTTGCTCGACCAATAGATAGGCCCAGAACCAAGACTGAGTGAGTAACCATATGTGGACTTGATCAATGCTATCTCTAGCCCAGTCATAATCAGTGAACCCGATGAGGTCCAATGTAGAGTTTGTTGCATAGTGAATACCAAAGGTGATGGTGCCCTATATGTATTGAATGATACGCTTTGTAGCCTTTGAATGTAGCTCATGTAGCTCCTGCATGAACCTGCAGACTGCTCCAACTGCATAGGAGAGGCTTGGTCTAGAGTGTGTGAGATACAACAAGCTCCCCACTAGCTATCTATATAGTGTGTTGTCAACCAATTGAGTGTCCCCGCCATCCTCAAGTCTGACTTCTGATAGGAAAGGAGTCGGACTAGAATTGTAGTCTATCATGTGAAATCTCTCAAGGAGATCTCATGCATACTTGGCCTAAGACAATTTTATGCTTGATGCATCTTGATTGATCTCGATTCCATGGAAGAAATGTAGTGGACCCATTTCTTTCATCAAGAAACTATCACATGGAATCCTCTTGACTACATCAATCGCTAAAGTCAAGCAATTGGTGATCAATAAATAATCAACATACAGAACTAGGAGTAGAAGTGAATCAACCGTCCTGAGCATGTAAACATTTGGATTTGAATTACAATGTACAAATTTCTATGACAACAGGTAGGAGTCTAGCTAGGCATACCATGCCCTTGGGGCCTGCTTGAGGCCATAAAGAGACTTCTTTAGTTGGTAGACCAAAGATGAATCCTGCATAAATCCTTGGGGTTGATCCATACAGATCTCCTCAGAGAGATCGTCATGAAGAAATACATTCTTCACATCCATCTGATGGACTTCCCATCCTTTGGCTACTGCAATGGAAAGTGCCAAATGTATGGAATCCATCTTCACTACTGGAGCGAAGGTGTCATCATAGTCAATTCCATGCACCTGCTGAAAGACTTTGGAAACTAGCTTAGCTTTGTATCTGCTAACCTATCCATCTGATGTGCTCTTGGTCCTGTAGACCCATATGCACCTGACAAGTTTCCTTCCTGAAGGAAAGGGAACCAAATATCAAGTATGGTTCTCGTGGAGGGAGTTGTACTCCTCCTACATGGCAGATTCCCAAAAGGGATTTCTAACAGCCTCGCCATAGGACTGTGGATCTGAAGATTGAACCAAGAAAATATTCTTGGGTGGCATCGGTTCAGTGACAGTGAGTGCAATAGGAGGCTCCTCGAAATCATATCGAGTCCTCCTAGTATCAGTTGTATCTCCAACAAGATCTCCTGCATCCTGAAGAGTAGTCTTGGCCCACTTAGGCCTCTGCTCTGGCTCTGCATCTGCATCTCCATGCACTGACTCTATATCTTACTGTACTGAATTTGTGTCTAGATCATATGAATCCTCTGAATCAAAACTCTCATCTGAAGAAAAGTTGGCATGTGCATGCTCATCATCTATGACAGGTGGAAGAACAAAAGTGTCTGCATGCGGCTGTTGAGGTACATGCTAGACACTTTCCTTGAATTGGACACTACGCTCAATGATGAGCCAGTCCAAGGAAATATCAATGAGTCTGTATCCATTACACCATCGAGGTATCCAAAAAATATACACTCTGTGCTCTGTGGATCAAGTGCCTTCCTCTTCTCAAAGGGAATCTTTACCCATGCACGTGAACTTAAAATATGTAAGTGGGTCACTTCCAGTTTGAGGCTTGCTAGTAGGAAAACCCCCTTATGTCTACACTAGGGTTTACAATGTAGGCATATCAATAACCATTTAAAAGTCTCCTACTTCTCTAACTACCCCAAATATACCCCAGACTCATGCAAGAAAAGTAAAATGAGAAGGATCGGGTAACTGTACCTTTACTCTGCGTCCGGTGACGATCCTCTCGTGCTTGATAACTTCACTGACTGCAAGCCTCCTCCCAAGGTTGGCCTACATTCAAATATAGACAAACAAAAAGCTACAAGCATACATTTCATACATAAATAAGGGTTAGATGTTATTGTTCGTGCTCTTTTCGTCAATGTGTGAGCAAAAAGTGAGCACTTACATGCCTAGTTGGGCTCTTCTAGTCATGACAGCTGTAATGCAAAAGGTTAGAAAGAAAATAGTAA
>JZKD02S1669864.1:642908-667927 GCA_000966675.3 Picea glauca
AGAATAGGGAGCGCTCTTTGAAGAAGGTCACAGAGCGTTATAACGCTCCCAGAAAGGTCCCTAGAAGTGCCAGCGCTTCAAAGTTGGATAACGCTCCTGCAAAGGGGTGGAAAAGTGTTGTAACGCTTCTCAGCCATGGTGGAGGGGCGCCAGCGCTCCTCTAACAAAATTCCCTTGGATAAGAGCAAGAAAGATGATCAGAGTCAGGCAGCATGACATTGACATAAGTTTACGATGCAGGAGGCAACACAAACTTTCCATGTGTTTGGAAGAGTAAGCAAACAGAGGAGGACACAGCTCTATGTAGAGAGAAAAACTTCCTAAGGTAATATTAGATCCCAAATCTTGACGAACAAACGAAAGGATGTGCTTTGTCCAAGGGAGACTCATTATACTGCCAAAAAAGAATATATATTTCTTGTCCCCTCTTTTTGTGTTTTTTGTTTTTTTCAATTTTTGAAAGAACTTGAAAAAGAATAAAAGAATGCTATGTTACAAAGGAGGAACAGGTGTCGCAAGCATACTAGTTCCAAGTGCAAGGAACATACTAATGCTCAGAGCAAGGAGACATGTGAAGGGAAAGGACACTTGAGGAAAATTCCTCCATGAGTCAAGGTGTCAGGTCGCAGAGGCAAAGTGCTACAAGGATTGCGTATAAGGCATGCTTCAAAGGTTCAGTTGAGATTAACATGGAGCCGGAATTAGGCCAAATACATGGAGATGCAAATACGATTAGCAAGACACGATGAAACCCCCTTCAATGCATTTTTCGTGAGCCAAGAGAGGGTAAGATCGGTAATTTTTTCATGTTTAGAGAGTCTGAAAAAACATAAAAGAAGACTCCATTGGGGTACCTTTTTCGGAAATAGTCTAGTCAGTTTGAAAAGGGGATAAACGAGCATCGAAAAGATGTCTATTCAAAACCATTTTAACGAGTGTGACAAAGACAAGATCACTTGGAAATATTTTCAATTTTAAGGAGTCTGAAAAGGACTTAACTATGGACTCACTGCCTTTTTCTAGATTTAGTCTCCTTAGCCCAAAAAAGTATAAAATTTACTGAGGAGAACTCTCCCGGCGAGACGAATCTCCCGAGGTGTACCTTTTTCCACCATAATCTACAGGCCGAAAAAAGGGGGTAAACTCATGCCAGTAAATGTTCTTCTAGACCAATTTAACGAGTGTGAAGGAACAAGGTCACTCAGTGATCTTTTCAATTTTAGGGAGTCTGAAAAGAGCTTAACTATGGACTACGTGGGGATTCCTTTTTCATAAGTAATCTCCAAGGCCCAAAAAAGGTGATAAACCAAAACCAAGGAGAATGTTCCTTTTTCATAAATTCAGTCCCACAGGCCTGAACAAGGGTTAAAATTATACCTGAGAATACTCTTCTAGTGAACCGAAGCTCCTAGATTATACCTTTGTTCATAAAATTGACCATCCGGACTAAAAAAAGGGTAAACTACCGTCAGACAAACATGCCTTCAAGTTTTAGTTTGGCGAGTGTGAAGGACAAGAAGATTGCTTGGAAATATTTTCATGTTTAAAGACTCTAAAAAGAGCTTAAAGAAGACTCTAAGAGGTTACTTTTCTCAGTTAATCCAGACAATATTGAAAAATCATAAATGTAGTCTCGTCGCATGTTGCTTTCGGATTTCAAAGCGAGCTTGAAAGACATCAAAGTATGCTCATTTTTGGGGAGTCCTGAGGGTGAGGCCAAGAGTGATGATGCATCGGGCGAATGAGGCTCAATCTTGTAATCATGACAGGACTAACAAGGATTCTCGAGCCTAAAGTTATTAAAGAAAACATGGATGCCAAAACGCAACAAGGATCTAACTAGGGAATCCATGTAGAGGTAGGCTCTACCACCTAATCATGACACTTCTAAAGAAGAAATGATGCTTCTGTGTCACACTTTGGTGGCATCGATCCTATGGAAAAGTGGAAAATACAACGAGATGTAGAAAATGGAGGTGGAATCCTAACTTATATGCAAAATCTTGGAAAAAATGACTTTTGCCAAAGGACCTTTAAAAGTGACCCATTTCCCAAAAAGTTACCAAACCAAAAGGTAAAGTGCATCGTGACATCTAATAAGAAACTCAAGAATCTAGTTAAATGATTTTCAAGCCAGGAAAAACAACAAAAGGGTTCAAAAAAGTGGCAAAAAAGGCCAAAACATTCTATAAATAGAAGCTGATAGCTCGTTTTCACCATTACAATTTGAAAATTAATCAAAAGGTAAAAAAAAAACCTTTTCTAAAAGAGTTGATTCTGGGAGCTTCAGAGGACAAAATGAACTTCCACTCGTACCAAGTAAGTACAAACTCATCCCTCTTGTATTTCAATTCTTCTTTCTTGCATTGTTTTTAGTGTTTTGGGGGGTACACCCTCTTAAAAAGAAAGGGCGGCCCTACGTGTATGCGGGTTGTCCAAGGAAAACCCATGTACATCGATGGGCAGAAAACAATCTGCCCACGAATGTACGTGACTATGTCCAAAACAACCTGCATACACCCTCAAAAGCATGGAAAAATGAAATATGCCAGAGTTAACTCCTCCTTGAACTTGTCATGTAACAGGATGTATGTCCACTGGAGAGAGAGGGAACACGAGGAGATCGATGTCTTGGTTGATGAGGACCCTGTTGCCATTGTCGCATTAAAACAATGCAGGTTATGGAAGTTCTACTAGTGTCCTCTTATGAGGGCACAACCGAGGCTTCTGAATTCCCTGGTGGATTACAGGCACTCAGACGCAGAGGCCTTCATGATTGAGGGGAATTCGTTGACTCCAATGACCAAGGACATTTAATTTTTGACTGGCCTCTCGAGGAGAGGGGAACCAGTCAACCTGTGCACATTTCCTCCTGGGCCCTTCAACATCGCCAACTACATCGACATGCACTATGAGGCATGCACTGAGAAAGTAGGTTCTCAAGTGCCCATCATCAAGATCACCAACCTATCACTGAAGGTGATCCTACTGCTCATTGGGTGGATCACTGTATCTGTGGCCATCCACCAGGCCTCCTAGGTGCACATTTATTGTGCCATGTAGTGCCTTGATGCATGCATTTTTTATTGGAGCATGACCATGCTGACTTGCATGAAGAGGCAGCTTATGGATTGTTGTGAGCGTAGAAAAAAATACTTCGAGTTCAGTACCTTTCTATGCTCGTTCTTCTTTGAGAGGGTACCCATCCCGAGTCCTAGAGAGATAGTGCGGGGGCATGTGGCCTCCTTCCTAGTGGTGTGTAGATGGGCGACATTGTTTCCACGACAGGGGGGAGGAAGAACCATAGAGGCCTTCGACGACACATTTTTTGACTGGTGGGCATGGAAGATTCCAGTGATAGAGGACTACCCCTATGATGGAATCAACTTCTCTAGAGATATAGACAAGCTTGTACCTCTTGGAGAGGAGCGAGGAGAGATCTGTATGTGTATTTTTAAAGTTATTTAATTTTTACTTTCTTTTATATATATCATTTTTAAGTGTATCAAAGTATCTGGCAACTATGTATATGTTATGTACAGATGTGGGACCTGTGCGCCCGATAGAATTCTCGAGGACTAGACGATGTCCTCGACCAGAGGTAGTACGAGCAACAGTCAACAGACCAACAACCGCTGGGGGACCTCCATCCGTAGAGGCTGAGAGAGTGTTGAGACGGGTGGAGCGTAACCTCACTGCGCTCACTCCTGTCATTCCCATGGTTGAGATCGAGGATCTCCCACCATCAATGTAGCCTCATGTAGTTGGGGTGCCACAGACTTGGGTCCAACTCTTTTGGTGTTTGGCAAACGTCTTTTTTCACTACGGCAAGGCCAATAGGCCCCGAGCTTAGATAGGATGGACTACCATGTGTCGAGGGCACTTTTTGTATATTTTTGAGGTCATAAGCCCTGTGATGTATACCAGATTACTATTTTTGAGGCGTTCGCACCCACCTATGTACTATGACACTTTTTGAGATATATATATATATATATATATATATATTTACATCTTTTTATATGTCTTATGGATCACATTTTTACAAATGTATGTACATGTGTATGTGTGTGTTTCTTTTTATGTGTGTACAATATGCCAATCTAATACTTGATTAGCTAGAGTATCTGTCATTTGATTTAATCTCCTAGGAACATGGATATATATAATGTAGTCAAAGCATCATTCTAAGAGACGTACCCTAAGGAAGCGTCGGTGTAAAGTAGGATCATAAATGCGGTAAACCCCATTTAACTGGGACACAACCAGTTGAGCATCTAAGTAGACCCATAGGTGAGAGATACCATGCGACAAAGCGTCATGAAGCAACTCTATCATTGTGTTGTACTCGATGACATTGTTTGTAGCGTCACCTAGATAGATACCTCTAGAAGATAGCAATTGGCCTTGAGGTGTGAAAATCACCCAAGCTGCATAAGCAAGCCTCCGAGTGTGTCGGCTAGCATCGTCCGCGAACCCAAAGAACACCTCTGATTCACTTGAAATATACCACAGTGAAAAAGATGACATAAATAATGACACGTCCATAAAACAAAAAAAGACAAGAACTAACTGTATAAGAACTATACATATGTACAAGAAGTCACCTAGACGACCAACCTATGAGTAATACTTCTTGAGGTAGAGCCCATTTCTAGGCTCTGCCAAAGCATTTCCCTCAAATTCAACTAGACGATAAGCACCCTTCTTTAAGAATTCCTTCATAATGAAAGGTCTGAACCACATGGGTTTGAACTTGCCTGCCCCCAAAGGATCCTTATCTTGGTCATAGACCAAGACAAGGTCGCCTTTGGAGAAAATCCGAGGACAAACAAAATGATCATATTGACACTTGACTTGTTGCTTGTGAGCCTCATTGGCCAAGGCTTCATCATGACATTTCTAATCAAGCTGCTCGAGATATAATAGGTGTTCCTCAAGAGGTGAAGTGTCTGGCAATAACTCTACTTCCAACTTTAGAGATGGGATCTGGCACTCTATAGGCAAGACTGCTTCCATCCCGTAAACGATTTGAAAAGGTGAGAAACTGGTGGTAGTCTTTACAGACGTTTGGTAGGCCCATAATGCCGAGTACAACATCAAATGTCAATTTGAATTGGAAGAATTGATCGTTCTCTATAAAATAGTCTTGAGGGAATTATTTATAGCTTCCACCTGACCATTCACTTGTGGGTAGTAGGGTGATGAATGCTCTTGCCTCAACCCAAGATTTGATGTTAACTCAGACATCATTTTTTTATGGAAGTGACTTCCATGGTCAGTGACAATCTCCTTTGGGATGCCGACCTTGCTACTATCTGGTTAAAAATGAAGAGAGTTGTTGTTTTTCCATCATTGTTAAATCTTGGCATATCCTCAACCCACTTTGTGAAGTATTCTACCACTACGATGATATAACGATGCCCCCTGTCTGAGGCCAAGTGGAATCTAGTAAAATCAATCCCCCATTTGGTGAAAGAACCAACATCAATGACGGGAAGCATGGGAGCAGGATGTGCCCTCATCTTCTGAGAGAAGAAAGATCTGACATGCATGGCACTTCTTGACCAACTTGATGCAATCCTTGATTAACGTAGGCCAAAAGTAACCGGCTCATAGAATCTTTTGGGTTGTTTCCAACCCAGACAAATGACCACCACATGCTCCAGTGTGGCAGTTGTCTAGAACGAGTTCCACTTCCTCGTGTATAAGGCACCGACGAAGAACACAATCTACACCTCGATGATACAAAGTGTCATCGAGTATGAGATAGTTTTGTGCCTGATGGCATAGTCGTCGACGCTCATCATGAGAAGAAAAAGCGGGGCACTTCATAGTATGAATATAGACTAGTATATCTCCATACCAGGGGTCCGAAGATGCGATCAGAAAAATATCTCCTTTAATAGGCGATTCTTTGGGCGTAACATCAACTGATTTGACCGAAAGTTTCGAAATAAGTTTTGCAAAAACCAGTGACTTTTAAGATTTCGCAGAAACAAAATCCAAGTCAAATTCTTGGAGAATAACAATCCATCTACTGATCTTTCTGTCAATGACTCGTCATGTCAACACATATTGAAATGGATTCACAATGGAAATGATGGTGGTCTTGCGAAGAAGGATATAATGACAGAACCGTTGGACAACATGCATTGTTGCCAACGCAAGGTTCTCAACATGGGAATAGTTAAGTTCCGGCCCAACCAGGCCTCGACTCATGTAATAAATCACATGCTCTTTGAGCAGATTGTCCTCTTGAACCAAGACCATACCGATGGTTGACTCTGCAGTGGACAAGTACAATAAGAAAAATTTATTATAATTGGGAGGCCAGAGTAGAGGGGTAGACATAAGGGCGCGTTTCAACACTTTGAAAGAGCATTGAGCAGATTAGTCCCAACAAAAAGGGACTCCCTTTTTCAATAAACACGTGAACCCTTTAGTGATCTCGGCATAGTTTGCGATAAAATGCCAAAGAAAGTTCGCTTTCCCCTGTAATCTCTGAAGCTGAGGGATTGTACACGGGGGAGGAAACTGAACTATTGCCTCAACCTTAAGAGGATCGACCATGATCCCTATTTTCAAAACTATGAAACCTAGAAGACGACCTGACATCACGCAGAAACTGCACTTGTTAGGATTCAAGTGAATCTGATAGTAGCGACATCATTCAAATATTAGTCGGAGGTGTACGAGATGATCAACTCTCTTGCGAGATCATGATTCTAGATCATCGATATAAGCCTCGACTATATGTCTAAGGTCGTGGAAAGAAAAATACATGGACCGCTGAAAAGTAGCTCCAACATTCTTCAGGCCAAAAGGCATCTTACGATAAGAAAATGTGCCCCACGGACAGATAAAAGTTTTTTTATGTTGGTCTTCGAGTTTTATCTGAATCTGGTTGTATCCCAAAAAACCATCCATGAAATAAAATACCTTATAGATTGCGCATTCATCGACAATCTGATCAATATGGGGAAATTATCCTTTGGACAATCCTTATTCAAGACATGGAAGTTCATGCACACGCGAAACGTACCCTATTTTTTGTTAACCAGAATGGGATTTGACACCCATTACGTCAACTGGACGGGGTAGATGAAACCATCTTTAAGCAGTTTCTCTACTTCATCCTTAATTGTTGTTGCTTTCAAAGGATTCACTGGATGAAGCTTCTGTTGGACTGGCTTGGCGTCGAGGTAATTCGTTATCTCATGTTTGATGATTCTTGGATCAATGCCTGGCATTTCCTCATAAGACCAGGTGAAAACGTCGCAAAATTCCTTAAATAAATCTGTATAGATTTGACTCTCCTCAGGGGAGTTGTCCTCTCTGACGAAGACATTCTCCATGACGCCAGGGGTTCTGGAAATGTCAATAGGTATCATTTCAGTGATAGTTTCCATGTTACCCTCGGCGTAAACTGCGTGCATATCCAGAGGATTAACAGGACAAAACCTGTCTCCAGTCATAGTCAACACGAATTCACCTGCCTCTATTCTTCTTAACTCCGGGAGAAAATAAGATCTATGATGGAGATCATCCCGGGGTCTTTTCGGACCAGTCAATTCCTCTATAATTGTCTCATCAGAGGGAAAGACCAAGTCTAAAGAATCTGTATTGGTGAGGGAACCTTGAGCCCAAATAGGCTCGAGAACTGGATCTAACTCCTGTACAGGAGTCAGATTGGGGTCGGTCAAAGCTTGCTGGACAATACTGTAAGCAACTTATGTTGGGGACAAGAGAATGGCTAGGCTAGGATGCCTTGTCCCTTCCATCGAAGCTGATGGGGAAGTAAGAGTCCACGGGTCATTAAAGTAAGTCATTCGAAATGATGACACTTGAAAATTTTCAGCTCTAGGTTGGTCGAGGGGAGCTGATATAAGCTTGACATCACCAGAAGGAGGTGGGTAATCAAAAGTACCCATCAAAGGTGGGCACAAACCGAACCATATGTTGACAATGTCGAGCTAAGGGTTATCAATCATCGGGACCATGGATTCCCCCGATGAAGGTTCAGGCCTGCAGAAGGACAATTGGTCAATGGTTACGATTCAACCCTCATGTGGAAAATGCAAGACCCAAAAAACTATGGAAACCACTGGATGCATTGCATAAGCCCAACTCCTTCCTAACAGAAGTTTGTAGTCGAGAGGTGCATTGACCACTTCAACTTTGATGCACACGGTCTTCCCTCCTAACTGCACGGGGAAAGAAGGGATGATTCCATGTGGTCTGAAAGAACAATCGTCGAAAGAAGTAAGCAGAGTAGGTGACGAAGACAAAACAGGTTGGCCAATGGCCTTCTAACACGCCAACGACATCACGCAAGTCGAGGCACCCTCATCAACCACCGTGTGGAAAATATTCTGGGTAAAAGTTTTCATGGTGTAAGCCACTACTATCTCAAACGCAAAGTGGTATGGGAGACGAGGTTTCAAGTCGGTCGTATTGAGAACGATTGTTCCCATATTGCATGTCTCTATAGATCCCAAGGCAGATAACAAAGCTTTTATCTTTGAAGAGTAGCTCTGGAGGACTTCCAAAGAAAACATTGCGCAAGGGGTTTGTGACAAATCCTCCACCACAGAGTAATTATGGGCAACCCTCGCATTTGAATTATGGGAAGCTTTCTTGAACACCCCTTTCGGTATGCATGTCATTGTTTCACCCATCATCTTCTCAATCTACAGAGGAATAGATGGGTTTACGACTTCTTTACCTTTTTCGGCAGATTCTGGCATTCTGTAATCGTGTTCCCTAGTTTCTATGTAAGCATCACCTTTCATCATATAAACGTTCGCAACTGATGGATTACTAGAAGATGGAGGGGGTCCCTGGCTGCTCCTATTCGCACTCAAATAGGCTTGAGTCATATTTTTCCCATGTGTAAATGGGTTCGTTAACACAGCTGGTTTTTTTTGCGGCAATAACTTCCGGGCCTCCACAAGATGAGGGCATAGGTGAGTTGGATGGTCCTCCATGAAAAGGTTACATGGATACTTTGACTTTATCTTCTTTGTGTTTCCCATGCCAACATTTTTGTTTGGTTTCTTATCCCCCTTACCCTTCTTATTTCGTTGTTTTTTCTTTATGTCAGGATGTTGGTTGGCCTTTGAGTTCGTCGACCGCACACTGTGTACGTCCGACATTTGGGTAGGGGGAACATCTGAACCAGAGGTCTGGATGGTCATTGTCTACTGTATCAACAATTGTTGCAATTGATTTAACAATTGATCAGTGGACTTTGCTGGTGTTGAACCAACTATACCATCAGCATGTGGTCCAGACTTCTATTTGGCCTTGTCAAGGATGGATCGTGGCGCATCTAGAAAAATATCATAAAGTAAGTGTAACACCATGTTTCCCCCAATTTGTAATTAATCATAAAATAAGAATTACCATGCTAAGGCATGAGGACAATGTAGATGTATTATTAACTGAGTTACCAAATAACTGACTGTGGGGGTGAAGCCTTGAAAGTACTGGCCATTATATCACTAGAGGAAGAATGTGAAAACTATAAGAGAGGGTTCATTACAACAAATAACCCCAAATTTCCCTTGATGAGGATGACAACCTCCTTCGGATCCCAAGGAGAGAAATCAATTAATGAAGAAAGGACCGATGGTTGAATTATCAACCACCCCCATGAATGGAAACATGGGTTGTCAGCCTGAAGTACCGCAGGGACCTGCAGACCTGAGCTTCCTTCTGACAGAAGGAACAGGATAGGTTGACAAACCTTCCAAGGTAAGAGGGATACACACGGGAGAGGAGACACTAGAAAAAAAAGGAGCATAAGCTCACAAGGGAGATGCGAGAGCTCTCTAGCGAGTCACGAACTGAAGGCCGTGAGATTGATGTTGAGGAGCATTTGAGAAACCTCGTCGAGGCCATAATCGAGAGAGAAATATCTGAGTTATAGAGAACATGACCCAAACAGAAGAAGAAACAGAGGAAGAACCCTCGAGAAGTGTGAGAATTCCCTGCTGATATCATGACTTGGCATAGGGGTGGCTAGAGTGATAAGAATGAATGCCTCTGATCATATGGTTAGGTGGAAGGATGAACACCCATAGTCAGTTGGTTGGTGGAAACCTCTAATAGATAAGCGATTTCCTACCCTCTGTAATTTAGCCATAACTGTGTATGAATTTGTTATACTGTGTATGTTTCAGGAATTGTGCATATTTCTTAATGGATATACTGTATCTCCCCTATTTATGCTTGATTGTATAACTAGGCTAGTAAGAAATCATATGGTTAGGAGATGATTTTATAATCGTAAATACTTGTGTCCTGTGGAGGCATAAGCCAGAGTCAAGAACTGTGTGTTCGTCGACCCCAGACACAGTTTCATGTACGCATTCCAACCCTCCTAATTGTTTAGAGTCCTTGGAGGATGAAGTTTGTTAAGCTCAGGAGAGGTAGTGAAGATCGACACAGGCTCTCTGCGAGGCAAACCGAACCCATAACTCCCTAAGTCCTAGACAAGCTCAGGAAGGATCGCACTGTTGTGTGCAAGAACCCTGCATGGAGTGAAGAGGTCGAGAAACCCTTTGGAGGTTTTAGAGCATATGAAAGCTCAGCAGTGATAGAGATCGTGATCAAAATTAGATCTGAACCGTTGGTTCAATTCGGGGAAATAGAGGTGAGGATTTCCTCAAAGTCCTAAAAGGATAATCATCGATTCGCAGGGGAAAATCTGGATCGTGGGAGCCTACGTCCAGACAGTCAGAGAAGAGTGCGCAGGAGAATAGATCTGAAACGTTAGATCGAGCAAAGGGGACCGATAGTTGTTGGATAGAGAAAATGCACATGAGGTTTAACCTGGTGCATGCAGGGGAGAGAGGACTCGTCAAAGTCCCGAAAGTACTGAAGTATTCAGAACCGTCCATCGGCACAGGACACGTGGCAGTTGGGTATCATTTCATTGACTCGCAACTTGGAGTGGTCAAAGGGTAAGACCACACGAACTCACGATTCGCGAAATCATGACGTGATTGTGGTCGTTGATCCATGAGTGATCTAGACCATTGGTTTAGTGTGAATAACTTTCGGTGTTTCGGCATCCGGGAAACTAGAGGCCAAGACCCCTCGTCTTCACAAGTCGTGAAATCTCAGTATACGAAACCCCGATGCACTCTGTGGATGAGTCGGTTTAGTGTGAATAAGTTTCAGCATTTTGGCATCCGGGAAACCAGATGGAAAGACCCCTCGTCTTCGCAAGTCGTGAAATCTCGGTATACGAAACCCCAATGTGCTCTATGGATGAGCTAGTTTAGTGTGAATAATTTTCGGCGTTTCGACATCTGGGAAACCAGAGGGAAAGACCCCTCATCTTCGCAAGTCGAAAAATCCCGGTATACAAAACCCTGATGCACAATTAAGACTGAGTGTCTTTCAACACCCATAAGCTCAGGAGGGATAGTGACCATCAGATCCAGATCAACGAGGGTCGTTTATATCATACACAAATTCCCATATCAAAATTCTGGGATTGGAGTGACAAAAGATTTGGAGTCGCTGCATCATGAACTCCCGGTTCACGAAACTCCGAAAAGCTCTGGACCGTTGGATCCAAATCATTAAGGATCGTTGGATCTTATACAAGAACTTGTGTATTGGAGTTCATGAAATGGAGTGACCAGTGGTTTGGGTCACTACATTTCAAACTCCTGGTTACCGAAATATCGATACGTCTAGGACCATCAGATCAGGGGGATATTCGCAGTCATCGATCTCATCGAAGGTAAGATTTTGGGTTTTGGGGTTTGAAGAGTCGAAATACTTGACTCTCTTGCATCGTTGAGTCATGAAATGTGAAAGGCACCTCTTGGCTTGGCCTATGGTCATAACCAATGATCACATGGAGGTGGATAGGGGAAGAGCTAGCTTGTGCTAGCCCCCCATAGGAATTCGGGGATTCTATCCCTTGAGGAAGGGCGATTTTTTTTTTTTGTCGTAGTGGGTATGTGACAGTAAACCAAACTAAGAGTATATCAGTTCAAGATGTTGTTCTCTCATTATCGCCTCCTCCTCTAAAAACACTCCCAATGTTGCAACGTCCTTGGATAACTGAGGTACCAAAGACTTCAAGAATCACTCTAGCAAGAAATCCGGTGGGACCTGTACCTTAATCAAACTCTTTCGGCACTGCCATTCTCGGATGTGATCCGAGATATGATTGGCCTTAGTCTGCTGAAAGCTGGCCAACAATTCGATGCCGACATCGTATCTCACAGGTAGTTGGAAATGGTTTAGGAAAACCATCGCCAAATTGCTAAAGTAAGAGTATCTTGAGCAGTCGAGCTCGATGTACCATTTTGCGACACCCCCGATAAGGGTGCGTTGAAACAGGCCCAACTGTACGAAGTTACGTGATCACTTGGGTCTTCGCTAGGCTTATCTTCAAATTTTGGAATGTCCGAGGGAAACTTATTTGACATGGGGGGGGAAACATGGATCATGACAAATCAGTTCGTTAAGAAACCTTGACAAGTCTGGAAAATGTAACGTTGTCAAAAACGGTAGTTTGGCTTGGGTACTATGTACAGGAAAAAGGGATCCTGGAGTTTAACTGGCACCAAGTTTCCAGGAAAAGTTGGGTTGTTGGTCAGGGTTTTGGTAGACACCATGGCCTTGACTAGTGTACAGAAACTACGTTTGTTGGGACATCATTGGCTGATTCCCATAATTGGACGACAAAGGTTGGGTGTGGATTTCTCCCTGCGTTGTGTTCCAAAGATTATGGAAGGGGTTGCCCCCTGCCGATCCGACGGGCATAGGTATTGAGCCTTGCCCGGTGTTCCATTGACCATGGAATAAGTTTCCCCCGATCGACATCCCTGATGAGGTAACTAATCCTTGCCAAGGATTCTAAAGTTCTTGTGAGGAGAAAACTTATGTACTTTCCCCCTGTGTAGGAATAGTACCATGCACAGGATTCTATTGTCCAAAACCAGGGTTTCCCTCGGTCGAGATGACAACTGACGAAAAAGAGTTATTTCCAAATGTGTTGACTAAAGAGAACGACATGGATCCCATCGATGTGGTGTATGAAGAAGGTCCTAGACTGCCTGCTCCAAAAACATTGTAGTTCGTGTTCGGCTCGACGGGTAGTTGGAAAGCACCGTCGAGCGAGGGGGACGGAGGAGGTATATGACCTCCGTCGTAATGGATAACATTATAGGAGGCTGAGCTACCCCCCATGAACCCTTACAAGGATCATTTGAGCTCCCTGCCACCAGACCCATGGTCTGTAGGGTGGAGTAGGTGAGGACAGAGTTTGTATCAAATTTTGGCATCCCATATGAAAATGGAGGGCCCATCGCACTCTATGTGAACAGAGTCATGATCGCCACCGCTGATGGTATCAGACCACTTCCCAAAGTAGAGGTGGTCTAGACCATTGTGGTATGGATCGGTGAAGGTGGGTTAGGGGGTGGAATACCCCCTGTGGTGGTAGTCGTTGAGGGATTATGAGGACTCCCTGACAAGGTAGCGACATTTACTTCCATAGCTACTTGTAAGACTATATGATTCTTGTGAGGTGTTGCCCTTGGAGGGACAAATTGTACCAAAATTGGCGTCGACAAGTCAGTGATCGGAGGGTTGGCTTGCTCGAGAGATTCCGCTCCAAATTCAAAAATAATAGGTTCCTCTGGATTCGAGTAATCTCCTCTCGGGGATGGCTTGGGCACAGTCTCCTGCGACTCAATCGCCTCAAATGACCCTTGTTGGTCAAGTCTTCACCATAACGGTGGCGGTGGTGGATCCAATGTAACCGACGACATGCCCTGAAGACTTTACGACTGACGGAGCTCTTGATCTTCCACTTAGTGAAAATATCAATGACACATTAAGGCTTTCACTAATGTTGAAAACCAAGCACGCACTAGAAAAGTTCCTACAAGATAAACCAAGCAAACCACTATCTAGTTGGAAGAATAGTTACACCAACCAACACTAGAGCAACTTACCGATGCGAGTGCAACTCGAACACAGAAGCGCCCTTTGGGTATACTCTGAAAAGTGTGTCTCGGCATCTGCCCTAGGTACCGTGGTATACCCCCATATTCACCTGTGTAAGTCCCTAGAATAAAGGAAACTAAGTTTCCATCTTGAAAATAGTCACCAGGCGGGTACAGTCGACAGTCGGGTGGACCGCAATGAGCAGGATAACAAGTTTGAAGCCTACCGAGGGTATCAAAATTGAGTGGTCCGGAAGACAACTGAGGATATCGAATGGATTCAAGGTCCATGAATATCCATAGGCAAATGCAAATGACAGTGTCCCACGACAGATCCTCAATATGGGTTCCCCACTACATCTAGTTTGGCTTTGGAGGAGTTATCTCTGCTACGTTTCCTTACGCGACCTCGTGTTTATCCCCTGTGTTAGAGGTTGGTCCTGAATAACTTTCACGTCATTGGACTTTTTACACTCCCTAGCTCCGACTCCAATGTTTGTTTATAAGCCTTCAAGAGTTTCCTCTCCAACCTAATTCAAGGCTCTAGCCTAAACTAGTTGATTGACCCTACAAAAATAAAAGTCTAGTTAATTTTAATTAGCGTTCTTTCTAAATGGCTTGGTTTAACTCAAAGGATGTGGTAGTGAAACTAGTGATGTGTATGAGATATGAAAAGAGGAGAAGTAAACAATTTTTTGAAAGAAAAATTACTTCTAGTTAACAATAAAGATTTGCAACTAACTCTTTAAACCAACTTTTTGTAACTAACTCTTTTCAAGATCTTTAAAAAGGAAGACCTAAAACGAAATTTCTCTCAACTACGAGCTACTTAATGTTCTAAGAAACCAATAAAGAACTTAAAAATTGAACTCTTTTTCCTAATAAGTGAGATAACTAACCCTGACTACTTTACCAAACTAAGAAATGAAAAATATTTTCTTTTTCTTTTTTTTTTGTAAAATGCTTCAAACAAGAAAAACTTGAAATAAATCTTTTTTCTTCTTTTCTTTAAAGAAAATGAAAGGGGGTAAAAGAAAAACTAGACAAGACTGAAACTGACCTCTGGCCCATCGCGGATTGTAGGGAGTCACTAAAGACACCAAATAGGATGATCAAAAACTCAAAGACTCGCCTAAAACCCTTTCGAAGTAAACACAAGAAATCTTCAAAACAACAAGCAAACTGACATCTAACCCAGGCTTTGACTGTAAAAATAGAGGCACTAAACTTTGTCAAGACACCCCAAGAAGTAAAGACCTCAATCAGGGAAGAGGTTGACTGCCTCTTCTTAAAAAATAGTCCCATGAACCAGGTACGCTACTGATGCTTAAGCAGTTTGCGTAAGTACGTAGGCTGTATATAAAGCAGGGCGTGTATGTACGTGTGATGATCCACAACAGACCGTGTACACCTCTATAATTTCTGAAAAAAGAAAAGAAACAGACTTACTGACATGGTAGGGAGAACTGGTATGGCACCAACAGGTGACCAAAATCCCTTAAAGACTCAGCAAACTCAAAAGAAACTCAAAAGGTATAAAACCAATCAAACACCCAAAAAATCCCCTAAAACCCTAGAGGCTTCCCAAGTATGGTCACCAGTTCTGCTAGCGGGAAAACCCCCCCTATGGCTACACCAGGGCTTACAATGTAGGCAAATCAATAACTGTTTAAAATTCTCCTACTTCTCTAACTACCCCAAACATACCCCAAACTCATGCAAGAAAAGTAAAATGAGAAGGATCAGGTAACTGTACCTTTACTCCACGTCTGATGACGATCCTCTCACGCTTGATAACTTCGCTGACTACACGCCTACTCCCAAGGTTGGTTTGCATTCAAAGACAAACAAACAAAAAGCTACAAGCATACATTTCATACATAAATAAGGGTTAGATGTTAGAATAAAAACATAAAACAAATACAAACATTCGACACATCATGTTTTGGGACAGGAAAAGTACTTCTTTTATTGATAACACAATGATCACTTACAACCAAAGTCGGCTACTGCTCCTCGAACCTGGTGTGGGATCCTCTTCATGAATCTCCAATTGC
Source organism: Picea glauca (assembly GCA_000966675.3). Classification (NCBI taxonomy): domain Eukaryota; kingdom Viridiplantae; phylum Streptophyta; class Pinopsida; order Pinales; family Pinaceae; genus Picea; species Picea glauca. The sequence goes on from JZKD02S1669864.1 coordinate 658,948, forward strand.
ACCTTTGCATATCTTTCTCCTCTCAACCTTCTTCTTGGGAAATGGAATGAGTTCTTATGGAGGAAAAAGGGGGAAATGAGGAATTTTGAGGCAATTCTCACAACAAGGTTGCAAATGCTTGGGGCAAGGAGGGGATGTGAAATGGGAAGAGTTTCACTGTTCTTATGTCTATATGTGGAATGAGACCCCAAAACCTCCTTTTATATGACAAAAGTATGGTTATCCTGTTTGGTGATGGGCTATAGGCGATGGATTAGTTGGGAAACTACCCAATAGCCCGTAATCTCAACGAATTCCTTGCAACTTTTTAATATTTGCAAATTTTGCAAGTATACACAGGCTATAGTGGTGCAACATGCATACATACGTTGGATGTAGTGGTGCAACAATCATATGTACGTGGGCAGTATTGGTACAGGGCGCATACATCTTCAAAATTTTGGTTTTTTAGAAGAGGAAATCAATGATGGCTTGGAAAAAAATGCAAGTAAGAGTGCCAAATGCCAGGTATGCATATGTAGAGAAATTCAGGGTTATAAAAAGGTTGTTCCAAGCCTCATAGGGGGTCTTATCCTTAACAAATATATGGAGATATTTTTATTGGATGTAGGTTGCACAATTAAGTGCTTCAGCCCATAATCTCTCTGGAAGTGACTTTTCATGTAGCATGAAAGATGCCATCTCTTTTAGAGATCTATTTTTCTGCTCAGCAACTCCGTTTTGCTGCAAAGTATAGGGAACCATGTGCTACAACTGAATCTCGGCCTCATGAAAAATATTTTGTATCTCATGGTTGACATACTCTCCCCCATTATCTGTTTGGAGGATTTTGATTTTCTTTCTTGACTATGTCTCAACAAGGGATTTGAAATCTTTGAGGTGTTGAAAGACCTCTGATTTTTACCTGGGAAAGAAAATTCATGTGAATCATGAGAAATCATCAAGAAAAATGAGAAAGTACCTTGATTTTTTGATTGATGGATGTGGAAAAGGGCCCATGATGTCACTATGGATCATATCTAAAGGAAAGGAAGCCTTCTGAGTCTTTCCTTTGTCAAATTTCTCTTGAGGGTGTTTTCCAAGAACACATCCCTCACAAATTCCTTTGGAAAATTGGATGTCGGGTAGACCATCAACCAGTCCATGCTTACTAAGTCATTGCATATATCTGAAATTTAAATGCTCAAATATTTCATGTCATATCCTACTGCTTTCATTAGCATGGGTACGCACTAATGCAAAATATGGTTTAATAAATTCGAAAAATGTGTAGAGTCCAGATTGATGATTTACCTCACTAGTAGAAAACCTGGAATTGGTTTGGATGTCATAGATATCCACTGCATCAAGTGTGAATATGACTCTCTTTTTGGTGCCTGATTTTTTCATCTGATACACGAAGAGAAGATTGGCGGAAAGTTTGGGAACGTGTAGCACATTTTCAAAGCTTCCGTTTGTGAGTTCAATTATTCCTTTTTCGGTCACATCGACTGGAGAGTTGTCCCCCATCAAAATAGTAGGACCTTTGCATGCATCCAATGAAGAATAGATTTATTTTGTGGCAACCATGTGGCATGATGCACCTAAATCTATGATCAAGCATCGAGAGAGGAGTTGATGGAAATCAAAGCATGGCTAGAATTACCTTTCTTTGGATTCTGATCTTCTGGATTCTTCTTCTTGGCACCCTCGGGGATGTGATCTCCAAGTTTATTTTGATAAAGTATTTTTCCCATTATATATATCTGTTTTTTCATACATGCAGATTCTAGATGGAATCCTTTATGGCAGTAAGTGCATTTCTCCCCTTTTCTTCCCTTTCCACCTTTGGATCAAGAGGCATCATTGAAGAGTTTTGAGTAGCCTTCCTTATTTGGATTTGCATGTGATTTAATTTTTTCTTTGTCTTTAGATTTATGATATTGATGATCGCTACCATCTTTCACAATAAGTGCATGCGCCTTTGGGCCTTTTATTTTTCCCATATTGATGAGTTCGTTCTGATCTTGTGTCAGAGACTCGATAAAGGCCTCAAGAGAGGGAATCATCCACGTGGCTCCAGAGGCAAGCCTAACTAAATGAAATGTAGATACAAACACTGAGTATTCCAGACCAAGTTTGGATAGAATGGTAAGAACCATTTGTTTCTCCTCCCTAGATTTATCAACCCCACAAGCCTTGAGTTACGACAATAAATCCTTATATTTGGTAAAGAAATCTTGGATATTGTCGAAGGTTTTTGGATCCAATGTGAGAAATTCCACCTCGAGAATGTGTCCCCTCATCTCGTCCTATTTTCCAAAAATCCCTTCCATGGTCGTCCAGGCTTCATTGGGGGTTTTACAGGAGGATATGTGAAAGAGGAGTTCAAGAGAAATGAGACTGCAAATAGTTCCAAACGCTTCATCCATTCGATTTAGATACTTGGATTTTTCTATGGATGATGTGGGTTCTGTCTCTGTTTTCATGGTTAACCTATATAATCCTCTACCTCAAAGATGAATTATCATATTCTCCTTCCATGCAAATAAATTGTGCGGTGTAAGAATGAATTCTTTTGGAAATTCCATTTTTTCGTTATCTTCAATCTTCGGTACATGCAAAAATAATTTGGTGTGTCTTTTTCGTAGCAGTCCATTAGATATGATACCATGTAAATGTTTTGAACCTGCACAGAATAGATCTATCTATCAAATGGTATACACAATTTACAGAGAAAATATGAGAAAAAAGAAGCAGGAGAGAAAGAATGGAAGAATTCTCATTAACCAAATGAATGAATGATAATTTACACATGATATACTTTGTATAACTCAACTAATTCACACTGGTGGAGAATCCAATGCACCATAGTAGTGCTATAGAGTGATCTAGACACACACCAACAGTTACGGGAGTAAATTGCCACCTAGTCTAGTCTCTTAGGAAGTTACGGGAGTGAACTGCCACCTACTCTGAGTTAACTAGTCTCTCAGTATTCAGTTAACTGACTGAAACATAGTGAAGTGAAGAGGAGATCAGGTAATCATGAGTAATGCGCTATTATGGTGATGATCCCAAGGACAATGGGCATTAGCTGGTGATGATCCCAATGTTTCATGGTGATAATCTCAATGTGGCATCTAGACTCCACTCAACTGATCAAACTAAAGTGTGAACTGAAGAGAATATTATCCTAGAGGAATATTCTCCATAAACTATAGGAGACTGAATAATGACTACTAAACATAGGGAAAAAATTAGGAAAAATAAATCCTAGGTGTGTGTGAAGTATCTCCAACAAATAACTCAGAAATAGATAAACAATTATCTTTTAAAACACGTGTGCAACCAACTACTTGGGAAGGACGTTCCACCCAAAAATAGACTTGTTGTTCTAAGTCTCAAGAAAAAGTCATCCCCAAGATAGGGATAGGAATCCAAAAGAGAAGGGTGCCTCTAACAGTCTACCCACAACTCAATATACCACAACCCATTGTTATTCTCCTACAACTATCCTGAATTTCCTCCAGCTCTCTTCCTCTTAGCCTACACAACCCAAGAATGTACCTCTTCACTGATTTCAATCCATCGGGTGTCCCATTTGTTTATAAGGGTCTATCTGACACTTGTAACTAGGAATATATCTACTAGGAACTCAAGGGAACTTACTACCAAGAAAAATACTAGTAAAAACAACATCAATCACTTGTTGTTAAAATGAAACTCACCCAAGAGTTCACTCTTCAAGCATGACAATATGGATCTTTAGTATTCAGCTCCAAAATGCTTCAAAAACCCTCCAACACGATCTAGAATTTTCCCAACCTTCTTTCTCTAGCACCCAAGCTCTTCTCCCATGTTCTCTACTTGTTCACGAAAAACAAAATGTGTAAAAACTACCTGTTACTACCCATTCAAATTTCCTCTATTTTCCCGAGACAGTTGACTACTCACTCCGACCAATGTTGATTGTACTTCATCCCCATGCTTCCAATAACTATGGGATGTGACTCTCACACCCACACTCTTGCATGAGTTTAATGATTGGGCTCTCATACACTCAAATGGAAATAGAAGGTTTTCCCAAATGATAATAAAATTTAGAAATATGGGTTTGATTTAATACCCATAAACCATTTCCCCCTTGGACCCCTATTATACACTCCCTATATATCCCCCTCTTCATGGATTAATCGTCCCCCATCTCTATCCATATTCCCAGCATCTGGTATCACATTATATTTATTAAAATTCAGAAAATACATTTAGCATATTGCATCGCTTAGCTATAGCCATATTCATATCTACATTATGAATTAATTAAACTAGGAATTATAGTGGATATATTACATCCCCCTCCCCTACAATTGTGCATCATCCTCAGCACACAATACCATTCCAAAATACATATACAAATTTACATCACAATACTTAGAAAATAAAGCAAAATTCTGCAATTTTTACTCTCCAACAATAGTCTCAACCATAATCTCTTATTCTTCTCATCTTGTTGACCCAAGGAATGTGTCCCCTTCACTTCCTTTAGTCCATTGATATGAACCATTATTTTATCAGGGCTATCAATGTAGGTGACCAAGAATTTCTAAGATGTGGTTTTGGAACTCTAGCTTCCCAAAAATGGAGTCTTGCATTTTCAGCTTCTATTTCCTTCAAAATTGACAAAACATTGTGGGTATTCCTTCTGCATAGTTTCTTCATGCTCCCATGTTGCATATTCAATACCATAGCAGTTCCAATGAACCTTTACCATCCCTATGGATTTTTTTTTTGAGCACTTTGACTTTCTGGTCCAAGATGTGTACTGGTTCCACCCAAAAATCCCCTTCATGCTCCACCTAGATCACAATCCAATCAATTATGTCATTAGGGTTAGACACATATTTATTTAATAATTATACATGAAATACGTTATGCACTCTCATGGATGCAAAAAATGCTAACATGTATGCAACTGCCCTATCTTCTCTAATATTTCAAAAGGTCCCCAATATCTTGCTACCAACTTTGGGCAACAACCTAATATTATCGAACTTCTTTTCACTTTCACTTTAAGAAATAAATTTTCACCCACTTTAAAATATATGAAAATATTGTTCTTGTCCACATAATTTTTTTGTCTGTCCTAGGAAACCTTTAGATTCTACCTAATCTTCACCATCTTCTCTTCCATTTCCCTTAACAAATTTGTCCCAATGACAACTTTGTCTATTGGGTTATCCCAACTCACTGGTGTATTACATTTCCTTCCATAAAAAGATTCAAATGGACTCATTTTTAATGAGGCTTAATACCCGTTATTATAAGCAAACTCCACTAAGTGTATATAGTCTTCCCATTTTGATGGTTGGTCCATCACATACATCCTAAGCATGTCTTTGATTATTCTATTGGTCATCTCTATTTTCCCATCCTACTCTGGGTGATATGTTGTACTAAGATTCAGATTTTTCCCAAAGACTTTGAACAAACCTTACCAAAATTTGGGTGTGAACTTGGAATCTCTATTTGAAACTATTTCCTTAGGCACTCCATGCAGCATGAAACTTACTTCATGTAAATATCTACGATGTTGTTTTCCTTGTGTGTTGTCTTCACATGAATAAAATGTGTCTCCTTGGTCAATTTGTCCACCACCACCATGATGGAATCATGTTGTTTCACTGTTCTGGGAAGATTTGTAATAAAATCTATTGTGACCACTTCCCACTTCCATTTTGGAATGTGAAATGGCTATAGTAGCCCTGCTGGATGTTTGTGTTATGTCTTTACCTTCTGGCACTCTAGACATTGGGCTATGTAATCATACACTTCTTTATTCTTTCTCGGCAAAAAGTATTGGCTCCTTACAGTTGTACTGGATTTATGATATCCTAGGTGCCCAACATATGGCACAGTGTGCATTTATTCCAGCACTATATTTTTCATCTCCATTTAATTTTCCACATACACCTTGCCTCTGTACAAGAGGATTCCATCCTCTTTCAATTCATAATTTTAAAATTTTTGTTGTAAATTGCTTTCTTGTAAGTTTTCCTTTATTTGCAAATAATGTTGATCTAGTTTTTTTTCTTCAAGAATTTTATCCTTTAGATATTTCATGTACATGCTAATGGTTGAAATATGAATTTCATGAGCTCTTCTGCTAAGTACATCAACCACTTGATTTTATTTTCCTTTGATATGTTTAATTTCAAAGTCATACTCACTAATAAATTCCAACCACCTAGTTTTCCTGGGCATTTAATGTTGGTTGTCCAAATAAATGTTGTAGACCTGTAATATACCAGATATAAAAAGTATGCGAAACAGAAATAAAATGATAGAAATGGCAGAATAACAACAATATAACCAGAACAATCACCACAATAACACTAAAATGATATAAGAATAACAACAAAAATAGCACTTTGATTCTGAGAGCAATGTTCACGAGCCTCTTCGAGGGGGAAACCTCTAGTCGAGTAGAGCTCTATTACAATAATATCCAAGCTAGGGTTATCATACCCTCGTCTCCTATTTATACTAAATATGTCTATCAAAAGAAGCATCTAGAGGAAGATCCTTCTAGAAGCAGAAGCTTCTATTAGGTCTTCTTACATTCGACTTATTCTATTTTATTTCAAGGCCTTATTAATATTGACCTTTATTACATCTGAATATATTGTTCTACCTATGTGTGGGTTAGGACCCTAACATGTCCTCCCCCTTAAAAATAGCCTTGTCCTCAAGGCTTGAGATGTGGAAATTGTTGCAGAATGGTAGCTGGTTCCCAAGTGGCATCTGCTGGAGTTGTATCTTTCCACTGGACTAACACTTCCTTGATGGTTCTCTAATGCAGGAGATGCTCACGCTGGTCCAAAACTGCTTGTGGTTGTAGACAAATGGATCCTTCTTCAGCTAACTTGGGAAGGTTGGTTTGAATTTGGCACTTAGTTCCAATCACCTTCTTTAAGCATGAAACATGAAAAATAGGATGTAGCTTCGAATGACTGGGAAAAGCTAACTGATAGGCCACTTGTCCCACACGCTTGAGAATGGTATAAGGGCCATAAAATTTGGGCGCTAGCTTCTGACAATGCTCAGCCTTGAGGGAATTTTTCTTATAAGGTTGCAGTCGAAGAAATACATGATCCCCTTCTGCAAATTGACGTTCAGAGTGACCTTGATCTGCTTGTTGCTTCATGTGATTCTGTGCCATGACTAAATTCTCTTTGAGGGTATGAAGAATAGCCTCTTGAACTGTAAGTGTTTGGTCAACTGCCTGGACCTTTAAGACACCAGGTAAGTATGAGAGAACTGAAGGTGGTTTATGTCCATATACCGCTTCAAAAGGAGTCATGCATGTAGCTGTATGGTATGAAGTGTTGTACCATCATTCATCTAGGGGTAACCATTGAGCCCACTGATTTTTCTTTTCCGAGGCAAAACACCTCAAATATGTTTCCAAACACTTGTTGACAACTTTCATTTGACCATCAGTCTGGGGATGATAAGTTGTGCTGAGATGCAATTGGGTGCCTTGTATCTTGAACAGTTCTTGCCAAAAATTGCTTGTGAAAGTTGGGTCGCGATCAGAAACAATAGAGTGTGGCATGCCATGAAGATTGAAGACCTGATCCATGAAAATTTGAGCCACCATGGATGTTGTAAAGGGTGTTGAAGAGTAGAGAAATGAACATAATTGGAAAGGCGATCAACAACCACCATGATGATTGATTTATTTCCCGATTTGGGTAAGCCTGTAGTAAAATCCATAAAGATATCCCTCCAAATAGTAGGTGGAATCGGAAGTGGTTTGTAGTGTGCTCGGATATTTGACTATTTCTCCCTTGTTGCGTTTACACACATCACATTCAGTGACAAAATTACAAATGTCCTATTTCATACCATCCCAGAAAAAATAGCGTTTGACCCTGTCATGGGTTTTCGTGAACCCAGAGTGCCCCGCTGTGGGTGTAGCATGAAGCTCATAAAGTACCATGGATTTAATCTTTGATTGTTTACTTAAATACAAATGGCCTTTGTATCGAATCTCATCATGGAGCCAAGAGTACCCTAGGTAAGCTGGAGCATTGGACTGCAATTGTTGGATCGGATGAAAACTTTTGGGATCTTGTAGCCATTCCTGGTGAATGGCTTGGAGCCAATCTGGTACAATGAAGGAAAGAGAAAAAAGGGATCCTTCATCTTCATATTTTTGGGAAAGTGCATCAGCAACCACATTGTCTTTTCCTTTCTTGTAAATTATCTCATAATCATATCCAAAGAGCTTAGTCACCCATTTTTGTTTCTCTTGGGAGGAAATGCGTTGTTCCAGAAAATACTTGAGGCTTTGATGGTCTGTCTTAATTTGGAAGCGTTGCCCCAATAGATAAGGGTGCCACAGATCAATGACATGCAGAATAGCCAACATTTCCTTTTCATAGATTGATTTTCCTAGATTCCTTTCAGATAGTTTCTTGCTGGTAAAGGCCAAAGGCCGACCCTCTTGCATAAGGACAACACCAATTCCTTTCCCTGAAGCTTCACATTCCAAGACAAAGGTCTTTGTGAAATCAGGAAGGGTTAGGATTGGAGTGGTGCACATGGCCATCTTCAAGGTTTGAAAATCTTGAGAAACGGCTAGAGTCTAAGTGAAAGAGTTATTTTTTAGAAGGGCGGTGAGAGGTGTTGAAATCTTTCCATAATTCTTGACAAACTTGCGATAATAACATGTTAAGCCCAAAAATCAATGCAATATTTTGAGAGTCTTTCGATGAGTTCAGTCTTGTATAGCTTCAATATTTTTAGGATCCACCCTGACACTGTCCTTTCCAACTAGATGACCCAAGTACTCGACTTCTGAGGCGCCAAAAGCACATTTAGACTATTTCAGGAAAAGTTGGTGATGAGAGAGTAGATGGAGAACTCGATCCACATGAGCAATATGGTCTGTCCAAGTTTTTCTATAGATGAGGATATCATCAAAGAAAACTAA